>JAJTUB010000022.1:0-45659 GCA_036971345.1 Dactylellina drechsleri | reverse complement strand
TGCGTTTAGCGCTATACATGAACATACCACCTATTTTCAGTAGCAATTTTAAAAACAACCACAAACAGTACACAACCGAAACGCGTACTATATAATAAACTTGATCTTCTGGATTGCATACCGTTGGATTTATAATTTTACGATTTTTTTTGATGGTTTTATCGTTGATGGAAGTTGATGGTCGATTGACGCGTTTGGTGATGGATTTTTGGTGTGGTTTTTGGATTTCTTTGGTGTGGTTTTCTCGCTTAGAGTAAGTGTCCCGCTTCCTGGTGTGTCCCGCTTCCCGGTGAGGTACGTTATTTTATTATTTAATTTTTATTTAGTATATTAAGATATTAGTATATTACTTACAAATTGCTAATAAATAAAAAAATTATATAAAATATTATAAATTTTATAAATAAATTTTTAAATTAAAAAAACTTTAAACTTTGATATACTCTAAACAATTTAACTCAAGTTTTGTTAAAAAAAAATTTAATAAAATATTTAATAAAATTGTAAAATTTAATAAAATATTTAATAAAATTGTAAAATAATATTTTAATATTTTTTATATAATCAATAGAATTTTTATTAAAGTTTTTGTAAATAATAAAACAGAAATTATTTATATTTTAGAAAATTATATTAAAAAATATATACTACTAATATACCTTAAGCCTACCTACTATAATATTATAATATTTGAAAAAAGTTCTTTAAAAATAGTCAGATATAAAACTATTATTATCCTTATTATTAAAATAATTAACATTTTTAATTTCAAAAACAATGATTTTATTTTAGAATATAACTAGTTATAAAACCATAACCCAAAAATCAGCTTTTGATTATAAATCATTAAATTTATTAGATACAATTATTAGATTATTTAGAAATGTTTTAAATTTAGATTTTAAAAAAAAAAAATATACCTATAATTAATAAAACATCTTTCTAATAAAGAAATTTATCATAAATTTTAAAATAAGTTTAATATTTTTTAAATATATATGAATCAAAACCAAAAATATTTATAAGATTGTCAAAAAAATTATCAAAAATATTATTACCAAAATCCCTAAATAAATTCTTAAATGGATTAAGATTTTTAAAAAGTTATTTAATAAAGATACTTTATTTTAATTTAATAAATTTATCTATAAAATATTTTTTAAAAAAGGAACTACATTAAAAATTTATACTTATCTATGTATATATTTAAAAAGAGTTTGAAATACTGTAAGAATATTTTAAAGAAAATCTATATAAAAAATATATTTAACCTTTTTAATTTCTAGTAGGACATCCTATCTTATTTGTATTTAAGAAAAATAGTAAATTATGAATATATATCAATTATTGAAATTTTAATAATATTATTATAAAAAATTAAATTAAATTACTTTTTATTTTTAAATCTTTAAATCGATTATAAGAAGCCAAATGATTTATTAAATTAAATATTATAATTAAATATCTATCATAATTAATAGAATCTGAATAAATCCAAAAAAAGTTTAAATTATTTAAGATTAACTAATACCCAAAATAGTTAAAAACATTTAATTTTTTTTAAAATTATATAATTATTATTGATAATTTGTTAAACAATATAGTCATATGTTAGTAGCTCTAATAAAGTTTACCAAAATAAAAACTAAATTTAATATAACCTCCAATTGAATTTATGTTTTTAATATATTAAAATAATTATTTTTTTTGATACCTATATTCTGATTATATGATCTGAAATTATTTATTAAAATTAAAACTGATGTTTTAAATATTATATTAAATGTATGCCTATGTTAATTATATTTTGACAATAAATAGCACCTTATTGCATACTTATTTTACAAATTTAATATTATAGAATTCAGATACCCTATCCATAATAAAGAACTTATAGTAATTATTTATACCTACAAAATATAGAAAATATACTTATAAATAAAAAAATTTTTTACTATATATTTTAATTATAAAAATTTTTTTTTTTTTTTTATTATTAAAGAACTTAGTAAATAACAAGTCTGCTAATGGGAATTTCTTAACAAATATAATATGAAAATTATATACTATAAAAGCAAAAAAAATTTAAAAACAGATATTATCAATAAAAAATTTAACTTAATAATAAAAATATAATCAAATAAAAAAGCAATTTTCAAAAAAAAAAAATTATTTAAAAATATTATTATTAATTAAATTTTTAATATTATCTTTTATACACTTGATAATTAATTTATTTAAAAACTAAAAGAAAACTATAAATAATATTTAATAGCTACTCAAATCTTATCCAATAATTCAAACACACCAAAATATTTTATTATTAAATATAGAATTATTTTTTTTCAAAATTTTTATTATATTTCTACTAAAAATTTCTAATAGAAATTTATTAAGTAATATTATAATACACTTATTTATAAATATTTAGAAGTTAAATAAATTTAAGAATTTTTAATTAAAAATTACTTTTAATTTTAAATATAATAATATATTAAATAATATATTAAAATTTATAATATATATTATAAAAACAAACTAAATTAATATTTATTTTATAAAAAATTATAATTTTATAATATATTATTAGCACCTTTCCAAATTATTTTTTATAATTTTATATAAAGAATATTAAAATCCTAAGACTCCTTTACTAATATTATTTATAACAAAATATTAGTTATTATTTGTAAATTTAGTAAAATAATAATTTTAGAATTATAAAATTTTAAATAATCTATAAAAAAATTTAAATAAATATATTATAAATAGATATTTAGTTAATATAATTTATAAATTAAATATATTTATAATAAAAATATTTTATTTTTTAATAAATTCTGAAATTTGATTAAAAATTAAATTGGAATTAAAATTAATATTATTAATAAAGGATATATTTAAATAAATAGAGTAACCAAATAAATTATTTAGACATCAGCAAAAAATCTGAACCCCCCAGAGGTCATTGTGTGGAGCACAGGAGGCTGACAGGGATGTGGGGAAATTGTTGTATGACGACAGGAAACTGATATTAATCTTAGTATACCCCATCAAAATTTCAAAGTAATTGATCATGGATATTTGCTTCTTGGAGTTTAATGCAGCTTTTTTATAATATTAAATTAATATGAGTTTTTTTTCAACTTTTTATTATTCTTCACTTCTTTTCTTACATTATATTTTTTTAGAATATTTTAGTCCTTTTATAAATATATTCTATTTAATATAATGAAACTAAAAAATAATAAATATAAAAATAATAACTAATATTAAAATGATATATTTAATTTTAAGCTATTATATTTAGAATTTATAGTATAAATAATAGCTTCTATTGGATTATTAATATTAGTTAACAATTTGAAAAAATATTAGTGTACTAAATCAACTACTGATTTTAATTACAAAAAAGTTATAAAAAGAAGGTTAACAAAACTTTAATTAAAGTTTATAAGCCTTTCAGTATCTTTAATTAGCCTTATAAAGGTTCCTTTATTTAAAAAAAAATTTAATAAAAACTTATTATCTGAATACAAAAATCTAATCTTTAAAAAATAAAAATTTAATATTTTTTTTTAGTAATTCTGTAGTGAAATCTAGCTAAATATTTTTTAGATAAAAACATATGTTTAAAATCTAATAAAAGATACCAAGCTAAATTTAATATTTATTAAAACTATTTATAAATTCTTTTTTTTTATAACCTAAATATTATAATTATAAGTTAATACTAATCAAATATGCTATTATATTAAAAATTTTTATTTATATTTAGTAAATATTGTTAGGGATACTATACTAAATATATATAGTTTAAGCTATCTTAATACTAGTGTTCAATCAGACAAAATTAAAATTTTATTAGATACCAAGTCGTTAAAATATCTTGCAAAAAAAAGAACCATGATTAGTCTCCCTATTAACAAATATTTACAATTTGTTAATAGATATTTGCAGGTTCTTTTCATATATTTAACAATTTCAAAAATTCTAATCCATTAGTATTAAAATTTGTAAAAAAGAAGAAAAATCAAAGAACCAAATTTTATAAAAAAATTAAATCCTAAAATTTTAGTATGAACCACTACATATATTTAGATTATATTAAAATTATAGGAAGAAAATGTTTATAATTAAAAAATTAATTTTAAAATTATAAATAACCATAATAAAACTTCTAGTATTTGTTATAATATTTTTATAATTAATTAAAATTTAGTAATTTTTAATAATTTATATATTAATATAATTAATCAGACTTAGGAGAAACTAGTATTATATTATTAAAGTTTTATATAATTTTATATTGATGTATTGTTAAGCAAACCACCTAGAATTCAAATTTTTTAGAATTTTATACCAATAGGTAATAATAAAAAGAAAAAATTAAATTTATTATTGAAAAAATAAAAGGAGATTGGGAGCGTCTGATAAAAGTTTTTATTTATTTTTTTTTATTTTAACATATAACTTTAGATATATAGATAGTTATAATAAATTTTTTTTTCTTGAAATTCGATTGGATGCTGGAAGGCAACTGCAAGACTGTAGGAAGATATAGTTAGATGTTAGAGGTTATATACAGGACTAGATGTTGTTGACCTTTTGTGATTTCTTGTGGCTGGTGGGATAGCTTTAGGACATAAAAGATCGCTAAGCCATCCGAGCCATCTGATGGCTCGGATGTCAACAAATTTTTTTGCTGATGGATAATAAAAATATAGTTATATAATTTTTTAAATATTATATAAAATAATTAAATTAAGTTATTTTTTAGTTTTAAATTTATTTATAATATCTCTAAATATTTAATTATAAAGTATATTTTTTATAAAGTATTTAAAAAATAAAACCTAATAATAATACTTCTATTTTTAATATTAAAAAAAATAGTCCTTTAAATAAATAAATATATTAAAAATATAAAGAATTTTTATAAAAATTTTTAAAAGGACCTCCAATTTATAATAGAACAAATGTTATATTACTATAATTAAAAAAAAATAAAAGTATTATTTTTTAAAAAAGGAGATAAAACATATTTCCTTACTAAATATATTAAATAAAAAAAATACTGGAGCAAAAAGCTCGACTATCAGAAATATAGACCTTTCACAATTATAAAAAAATTTAATAATAATACCTTCGAACTTAAAATTTTAAAATTTATATACATTTATCAATTATTTTATATCTTATTCTTAGAACCAGTCTTTGAAAATTTAAAAAAAGATTTAAACAATAAAAAACTAAAAATCAAAGATTATATAAAATACAAATTTAAAAAAATCCTAGATAAATTTAATAAAAAAAATAAGTATTTTATTAAATAATTATTATTCTATAAACTATAAAACAACTTTTAAATTTTAAAAGATAATATATTTTTAGAAATTATTTAAACCTACTTTAATTAAAAAATTATATTATAACTTATAAAATATAAATACAAAAAACCAAGGAAATAAAAGTAAATTGTTAATTAAATAAAAATAATATTATTAAATAATTTTTAACAAATTCTCTTCATTTCCTCCTTGATAACCATCACATTCGCATTATTTTGTAATTCGACCCTTTTGTTTATTGCATCTTCCTTATTTAATAGATTTTTTTTATAAATAACAACTTTGAAATGTTTTAATTTTAACTATTTTGATTCCTTTTGTTTTTGTATTAATTGAGTAAATAATTTAGTTTGTTTTTCTTTTAATCTTTCTACTTCTTTTTTTTTCTTATTTAATTGATAATTTAGCTGATTTATTATAAAAATATTAACCAAATCTATTTAAAAACTTAAATAATACCTATAAAAATCAGCTACATAATTCCTTCACCCATTTCAAGTATAAATAAAGTAATTTTGATAATCCAACATAACTATACAAAAATAATTATTTCTAGTATAGTACTCATAAAGAAGAAAAACAGGAACTCCAAATTTTTTAATACAATTAGCTAAAACACTACAACACTAATAAATAGAATTTTGTTTTTAATAATATTCTACCAGCATTTATATTTAATTTCAGATATGTATTAATTGTTTTCTTAAAAATATTTTAAAGTTTAAATTTTAAATTACCACCTTAATTTAATTATTATTTTTTTTATATATTACTTACTTATATTATTTTATTTTACACAACCCACACAGATAAAAATTTTATATAAAATAATAATTTATACATCAGCAAAAAATCTGAACCTCCTAAAGGTCATTATATGGGAGCACGGAAAACTAATAAGGATGTAAAAAAATTATTGTATAATAACAAAAAACTGATACCAATCTTAGCATACTCTATCAAAATTTTAAAATAATTAATTATAGATATTTACTTCTCAGAATTTAATGTAAACTTTTTATAATATTAAATTAATATGAGCTTTTTTTTAACTTTTTTATGTTTTTTATTCCTTTTTTTATATTATATTTTTTTAGATTATTTTAATCCTTTTATAAATATGTTTTATCCAATATAATAAAATTAAAGGATAAATAATATAAAAATAATAATTAATATTAAAATAATATATTTGATTTTAAGTTATAATATTTAAAATTTATAACTTAGAAAGTAGTTTTTATTAGACTACTAGTATTAATTATTACCTTAAGAAAATATTAGTATATTAAATTAGTTACTAATTTTAATTATAAAAATATTATAAAAAGAAGGTTAATAAAGTTTTAATTAAAATCTATTAACTTCTTAGTATTTTTAATTAATTTTATAAGAATTTTTTTAATTAAAAAAAAATCTAATAAAAATTTATTATTTAAATATAAAAATATAATTTTTAAAAAATAAAAATCTAGCTTTTTTTTTTAATAGTTCTATAGTAAAATCTAATTGAATAATTTTTAAATAAAGATGTATGCTTAGAATTTAATAATAAATAATAAGTTAAATTTAATCTTTATTAAAATTATTTATAAATTTTTTTTTTTTATAATTTAAATATTATAATTATAAATTAATATTAGTTAAATATGCTATTATATTAAAAATTTTTATTTATATTTAGTAAGTATTATTAAGAATATTTATTATTTATAAATTTTTTTTTTTTATAATTTAAATATTATAATTATAAATTAATATTAGTTAAATATGCTATTATATTAAAAATTTTTATTTATATTTAGTAAGTATTATTAAGAATATTATATTAAATATATATAATTTAAATTATTTTAATATTAGTACTTAATTAAACAAAATTAAAATATTATTAAATAACAAATTATTAGAATATTTTATAAAAAAAGGAACTATAATTAATTTTTTTATTAATAAATATTTATAAACTCTTTTTATATATTTAGTAATTTTAAAAATTTTGATATATTAATACTAAAATTTATAAAAAGGAAGAAAAATAAAAGAATTAAATTTAATAAAAGAATTAAATTTTAGAATTTTAGTATAAATTACCATATATATTTAAATCATATTAAAATTATAAAAAAATAATATTTATAATTAGGAGATTAGTTTTTAAATTATTAATAATCAATATAAGACTTCTAATATCTATTAATTTAAATAATATTATAATTAATTAAAAATATAGTAATTTTTAATAATTTATATACTAATATAATCAGTTAGGTTTAAAAAAAATTAATATTATATTATTAGAGTTTAATATAAATTTATATTAATATTATACTAAATAAATTATCTAAAATTAGAATTTCTTAAAATTTTATACTAATAAATAATAGCAAAGAGTAAAAGTTGGATTTATTATTAAAAAAATAAGAAATAAAATAACTTTTAAAATCAATTTAAATAGTACGTTTTTATAAAATACTAAAAATTTATTATAAAATACTAACTTACATATATAAACTAAATAAAACTCAAAAGTCTTACCTTAAATAATAACTGGTAAGCTGTCACCAATTATTTAGCCACTACCCAAACTAAAAAATTGACTTACCAAATTATAGAACCAACAGATTTTATAAATCTAGTATTAGCTAACAATAATAAAAAGGATGAAAATAACAAAGGAAATAGTGAAAATAGCAAAAATAATAAAAATGGTAGAGATGAAAGTACTGGACCTTCTAGAAAAGATAAAAAAAAAAACAACGGATATAATATAATAAACTCTACCAGTCTTTTAGACCACAAATTCAATATTTTGTACCATATTAATAATTAATGGGAGTAAACCAGCTAGAAAAATCTTAATATTGAATAAAAAAAGGGATTTATTTCTAAAATTATAAAATCGATTTATTTTGGTATCACTGAGAATACAATACTTATAAATGATTGGGTTAATGTTGAAAATCCAAAGCTAACTAATAATAATCCAGTAAAATCAATTTTTATTGGTTTGAAAGAAATTATTTAAAATATATTTAAAAAATATAAAAAAGGTATGAGAACTGTTTTAGAATATGCTATTTTAGATAATTATATTTATTTTGATAATAATTTTATAAGAAATTTCAGGAATCTTTACTTAAAAACAAAGTAGAAAAAGGCAAAACTTATGAAGATTAAGAAGGAAGTAAATAAAAAAAAATTATAAAAAGTAATTAATAATTGTAAATATTCTTCTATTTATAATTAGATGTTAAGAGTTTATTAATTTATTTTTATAGTTATTTTTGGTAAATTAACTGTTGGCACCTTTACTTCCACCATTACTTCAAGTTTATTAAAAGTTTTAGGTGCAGTTTCAATTTTTGTTCATATCAAAATTTAAATATTTTATTTAGATAATGTTATAAGTTTTATTTTCACTTAAAATAATATAAATTATTTATATGAAAACTCTGGAAGTTTAAAAGCAGATAGTATTAATTTAATAAAATTTTTTAATGTTAAAATAAATTTATTAATTGTAATTTTGGCTAATTTGGACGCTTTTATAGCTATAGAAAATGGTAGAATAATTTTAGTTTGTTTATAATTAATAAAGGATTATATTAAGCTAATAGATGGTACTAGATATTTTTTGTATAAAAAAGTTATATCAACTAATGGTTTGTAAATATGGTTAAATAATATTTAGATTATAATTTAAAATAAAGCTGTTATAACTTAATTATATTATATTTATACAATTTTTTATTGGACTCCTTGTAATGATGCGCGCAATAGTAAACAATAGAGCGCAGTAGCTGAGCAATAGCTATTACACTATACCATTAACCTTATTTTAGATTGAATCGGTAAGCTTCAAATTTACCTAAATTTTTTTGAATATATATAAAATAAAATTAAATAATTGGTATGTAGTTATTTAAACAGTTTTTTAGTTTAATTACTTACATTCCATTATGTAATATTATATTCAACTATATTATCATACTTGTATAACTGATTAGCCTACAACCCAAGTTCGAATTGCGTAAAAACTAAAAAATTAAGTATTTTTAAACTATTTTTATAAATAAATTCATATTTTAGACATAAAAATACTGTATTTTTAAATATTTTTTATATTTTTATATATTAATAACTTTGGATATAAGTTTATATCATAAAATCTAGTAAAATAATATAATAATGCACATAATAATAAGTAATAAAATATAGTAGTTAAGCAATAACTATTATACTATACCATTAATTTTGTTTCGGATCAAATCAGTAAGCCTCGAACTTACCCGAGTTCTTCTGAATATATATAAAATGGAGTTAAACAATTGGCACGCAATTGTTTAAACAGCTTTTTGGCCTAGTTGCTTGCACTCCATCACGCAACGTTACACTCCTTAAGGTAATAACTTACTTTTAGTTAGTAGAAATATTTAGTTAAATTTGATAAAGCTAATAATATTAATAATAAAGAAAAATTAATCAGATTAGAATAGTTAGTAGATGTTTATAAAAAGATATTAAAGAGTTGGTAAAAGATTGGAATAAAAAAATTAAAAAAAAAATTAGAATATGAAATAAAAAATTAGTTAATATGTTTTCTGGAAGAAAAATTTTAAAAAAATCTATTAATAGTAAGGGTATAAGAAAAAACTATAATAGTTTTTTAATAGATTATAATAAAATTTTTTTTTTCCTTCTTAGATTTAATCATGTTCTTAATATAAAATTAATCTAATAAATAACTTACAAAGATGAATTTTTTTTAAAAAAAGAAAGACAAGTATCTTATTAATTGATTGAATAATAAATAAGTTGTAAAAGGTCTCAAATGGATTCTCAGCATTTGTTACCGGTCTTAAAAAAAAGGTATTGTGTAACAAAATTTTTTTATGGGAAAGAAGGAATATGATAGTCAATAATTGAAGCTGTATATATATATATAAATCCGATTAATTTTGAATTTTTTCAGAGACATCTTAGAAATTTCGGGTGTTTTCTTCTCATGCTTTTGATAATGCCTTTCGCTATCAATTTTATTTTAAGAGGTGAAAAAAACTTTTAATAAAGTGCTAGCTTTTGGGTGTTTGAGGTTGACTTTCATATGACCCCTGCAATTTCTCAACACTAGCAAACATCCTCTCAAGCAGTTAGATTTTTTGCTGATGTATTCGTTTGTTTAAGAAACTATTTCTCTAAGTATCAAAGGTAGAAGTATTACTGTTAGGTTCTATCCTCTAAATACTTCATAAAAAATATATTTTGTAGTTAAGTATTTAGAAATGTTGTATATAAATTCAAAACTAGAGAGTAGTTTAACCCAATTATTTTATACAATATTTAAGAAATTTTATAACCACATTTCAATTGTCTGAATGATTTGTTCTGTTACTCTATTTGTTTGGGCATGTTCTTTACTAGTAATATTAATTTTTATTTTTATTTAATTTCTAATTAAATTCCAGAATTTATTAAAAAATAAAATATCTCTATTATAAATATACTTAACTTATAAACTGTATTAATTAAATATTCGTTTATTATAAACTTGTTCAAATTCTTTTATAAATTATTTAGAATTTTATAATTTTAGGATTGTTATTTTATTAAATTTACAAACAATAACTAGTACTTTATTATAAATAGTATTAATAAATAAATCTTAAAATTTTAATATTTTTTATATAAAATTATAAAAAATAATTTGGAAAGGTACTGATAGTATATTATAAGGTTATAATTTTTTATAAAATAAATATTATTTTATTTATTTCTACAACATATATTATAAGTTTTAATATATTATTTAATATATTATTACATTTAAAATTAAAAATATTTTTTAATTAAAAATTTTTAAATTTATTTAATTTTTAAATATTTATAGGCTAATATATTATAATATTACTTAATAAGTTTCTACTAAAAATCTTTAGTAAAAATATAATAAAAATTTTAAAAAAAAATAATTCCATATTTAATAGTAAAATATTCTGATATATTCAAATTATTAAATAAAATTCAAATAACTATTAAATATTATTTATAACTTTTTTTTAATTTCTAAATAAATTAATTATCAAATATATAAAAAGTAATATTAAAAATTTAATTAATAATAATTTTTTAAAATAATTTTTTTTTAAAAATTATTTTTTTATTAAGTTATACTCCTATTATTAGATTAAATTTTTTATTAATAACATTTATTTTTAAATTTTCTTTACTTTTGTAATATATAATTTTTATATTATATTTATTAAAAAGTTCTTACCAGCAGACTTGTTATTTATTAAATTCTTTAATAGTAAGAAAAAAAATAAAATTCTTATAATTAAAATATACAATAAAAGGGTTTTTAATTTGTAAATATACTTTCCATACCTTACAAACATAAACAATTATTATAAATTCTTTATCATAAATTAAGTATCTAAATTTTATAGTATCAAATTTATAAGATAAGTATACAATAAGATATTATTTATTATTAAAATATAATTAATATAAGTATATATTTAATACAATATTTAAAATATTAATTTTAATTTTGATAAGTAATTTTGGATTATATAATTAAAATATGTTACACCTGTGGCCCGGAGGTCACAGCAAGCTCACTCTGGCTTCTGTTTCTTAGTCCTATTGTTCAGGTCTTGATTCAGGGAAGTATGCTATCGTCTGGAACAGTAGAACTGTTAGAAGAAAAAGTGTAACAACAATAAGGTGATAGTAAACTATGAGTCTGTATTGTATTTAAATTGATTGATGAAGAGTAAGAACTATTTATCAGTCCTAACGATAGTTTTATATACATAATGATGCTTTATATAAATGTTAATGATTGTATGTTTGCATAGATAATTGTGTGAGCTAATGAGCAGTGCTTGTTGCTTGTCTGTTTGTTGCTGGTGTTGTGCGAGCTTGCAAGTAGTTATGTGATATATGGATGTCGTACGTCAGGTTTAGAATGGGATAGGTAATTATAAGTATATGGATAGTGAGTGTTATCTTCTGAGGATGCAGTAAAGCAGAATTGAGAACAATGTAGTATAAAACAAGGTATAGGTGATTATATTGTTAAGATTATAAGTTTGTGACACTATCTCCTTTTTTTAAGAAATAAGATTTGTATAGAAATGTTTTTTTGTTGAGATTTAATTTCTGAAAAGGGTGGAGGTCTATGTGGAAGTTACATTCTGGGTAGTTGAAACTATTTTATAGAATTAGTGTCTGGTGTAGGTATATTTTTTAATACAGGTTATTGTTTTGTATAGAACTTCTATTTGTATGGGTTATGTAGGATAAAGATAACATAAGCGGATAGTGCATAAAAGGGTAGCGATTTAATCAAATTGGTAATTAAAAACTTAAATTTTAAAATATTCTTATAAGAGGATAATTAATATATATTTAAAATTAAATATAAATGCTAGTGGAATGTTGTTAAAAGAAATTGTTTCATCAGCATTGAAACGTTTTAGCAGATTGTATTGAAAAATTGGGAATTCTAGCTTTTTTTTCTTATAAGTATTGTGTCAAAAATTCTTACTTATGTATTGTTATGACAGATTATTGGAGTTGTTCTGTTTATACCCAAAACAGGCGAAGAAATTACATAACTAATTCCTATAAGTGTTTTTCTGTATTTAAAAAATAATTCTAGCTGACTATTCATAGTAAAACAGCTAGGACATCAGCTGGACAAAAAAAAGAAAAAATTGGAAGATATCAAAAAAAAACAAACTAAGCTATAAACTAAATAATCGAAGTTTCAAGTGAAAATAACAAAAATTTCCGCTAAGATTATTCAAAAGAAAAAAGAGTTAAAAGTTTTAAAAATAAAATATCTAGAAACTATTATCCATAAAAAAGATCTATTAGATAAAAAAGTCATTAAAAGTAATCAAATAAAAACAAATCAAACAATTTAAAGTATTATAAAATTAAAAAGAAAATTGTTAATGTTAATTTCAAAAATTTCTAATTTTGATTATATCGAATTCTTACAATCTTAGTTTAGAATTGGATTTTTTCTTAATTTTTTGTGTTTTTGTTTTGTTGGTGGTGATGTAATTTTTTGATTAAAATAGGTTTGAATAACTTCTGGAGATATGTTGTTTTTTAAAATCTAAGAGTTGTTTTGTGGTCTATAAGGTGGTGATTATTTAATAAAGTATTTGTTTTTCTTGTTGGGTTTGTCTAGGATTTTCTTGAATTCTGTTACACCTGTGGCCCTGGGAGGTCACAGCAAGCTCACTCTGGCTTCTGTTTCTCAGTCCTATTGTTCAGGTTTTGATTCAAAAAAGTATGCATATTACTAAAAACAGTAGAACTATTAAATAAAAAATATAATAATAATAAAATAATAATAAACTATAAATTTATATTATATTTAAATTAATTAATAAAAAATAAGAATTATTTATTAATTTTAATAGTAGTCTTATATATATAAGAATATTTTATATAAATGTAAGTAATCATATACTTACATATACATATATACACATAAGTTAATCATCTGTTTATATCTACATACAAGTATACTAAATTATTTATATATATATACATAAATACATACAAATAATATAATATATGGGGATTATATGATAAAAATTAAAAAATAGAATAGATAAGTATAGGTATATGGGAAATGGATATTATGTAAGAAGTGTGACAAATAAAACTAAGAATGATATAGTGTAGAACAAGGTATAAGTAATTATATTATTAAGATTATAAATTTGTGATATTATCTTTTTTTTTTAAAAAATAAATTTTTATATAGAAATAATTTTTATAAGGACTTTATTTCTGTAAGAGGTAAAGGTTTATGTAGAAGTTGAATTTTATGTAATTGAAGCTATTTTATAGAGTTAATATCTAATGTAGGTATATTTTTGATACAGATTAATATTTTATATAGAATTTTTGTTTATATAGGCTGTATAGGGTAAGAATAACATAAATGAATAATATATAAAAAAATAGCAATTAAATTAAAATAGTAGTTTAAAATTTAAATTTTAAAACATTTTTATAAAAAAATAATTAATATATTTTTGAAATTAAGTATAAATACTAGTAGAATATTATTAAAAACAAAATTTTATTTATCAATATTATAGTGTTTTAGCTAATTATATCAAAAAATTTGAAATTTTTGTTTTTTTTCCCTATAAGTATTGTACTAGAAATAATTATTTTTATGTAGTTATGTTGAATTATTAGAATTATTTTATTTATACTCAAAATAGGTAAAAAAATTATATTGCTGATTCTTATAAATACTTATTCAAATTTTTGGATAAATATGGTTAATATTTTTATAATAAATCAGCTAAACCATCAATTAAACAAAAAAAAAAAGAAAATAAAAAAATTAAAAAAAGAACAAACCAAATTATTCATTTAATTAATACAAAAATAAAAAAAATTAAAATAATTAAAATTAAAATATTTCAAAACCATTATCCATAAAAAAAATCTATTAAATAAAAAAAATACAACAGGTAAGGGGATCAAATCATAAAATAATACAAATATGATAGTTACCAAAGAAAAAATAGAAAGAATTTGTTAAAAATTATTTAATAATTTTATTCCTATTTAATTAATAATTTTATTTTTATTTTTTGGTTTTTTATGTTTATGTTTTATAGGTTATAATATAATTTTCTGATTAAAATAATTTTAAATAATTTCTAAAAGTATATTATTTTTTAAAATTTAAGAGTTGTTTTGTAATCCATAAAAAAATGATTATTTAATAAAATATTTATTTTTTTAATTAAATTTATTTAAGATTTTTTTAAATTTATATTCTATATAATTTTTAAGTTTTAGTTTTTTATTATCAAAATTTTTTCTTAAACCTTCTAAAATTAATTTTAAAAATAAAATATAAAATAATTAATAAATACATATAAGTTTTGAAATTTTTAATTTAAAAATATTATCACTAAATTTTTTTATAATTATAAAAAATCCATACTTTTGGTAATCAAATTTTTTATTTTATCATCCTTTTTGTTTAATATATTTTATAAGTAGGTATACTTTATCTTCTTTTTTTAAAAATAATATTTTTATTTTTTTTTAATTATAATAATATAATATTTGTTCTATTATAAATTAAAAATTTTTTTGAAGATTTTTATAAAAGTTTTTTATTTTTTTAACATATTCATCTACCTAAAAAATTATTTCTTTTAATATTAAAAACAATAATATTACTATTAAATTCCATTTTTTAAATACTTTATATAAAATATATTTCATAATCAAATACTTGGATATATTATATATAAATTTAAAATTAAAAAGTAATTTAATTTAATTATTTTATACAATATTCAAAAAATTATACAACCATATTTTTATTATTTAAATAATTTGTTCAGTTGCTCTATTTATCTAGGTGTATTTTTTACTAATAATATTAATTTTAGTTTTAATCTAATTTCTAATTAAATTCCAAAATTTACTAAAAAACAAGGTATTTTTATTATAAATATATTTAATTTATAATTTATATTGACTAAATACTCATTTATTATAAACTTATTCAAATTTTTTTATAAACTATTTAATATTTTATAATTTTAGGATTATTATTTTGTTAAACTTATATATAATAACTAATATTTTATTATATATAGTGTTAATAAAAAAATCTTAAGATTTTAACATTTCTTGAATAAAGTTATAAAAAATAACTTAAAATAATATTAATAATATATTATAAAATTAAAATTTATTATAAAATAAATATTAGTTAGGTTTATTTCTACAATACATATTATAAATCTTAATATATTATTTAATATATTATTATATTTATAATTAAAAATATTTTTTAATTAAAAATTTTTAAATTTATTTAATTTTTAAATATCCATAATAATAATATTAATAATATATTATAAAATTAAAATTTATTATAAAATAAATATTAGTTAGGTTTATTTCTACAATACATATTATAAATCTTAATATATTATTTAATATATTATTATATTTATAATTAAAAATATTTTTTAATTAAAAATTTTTAAATTTATTTAATTTTTAAATATCCATAAGCTAATATATCATAATATTATTTAATAAATTTTTACTAAAAATTTTTAATAAAAATATAATAAAAATCTTTAAAAAAAATAATTCCATATTCAATAATAAAATATTCTAGAGTATTTAAATCATTTAAAAAGATTTAAATAATTATTAGATATTATTAATAACTATTCTTCAATTCCTAAATAAATTGGTTATTTAGTATATAAGAAATAATATTAAGGGTTTTGTTAATAATAATATTTTTAAATAATTTTCCTTTTAGGATTATTTTTTTATTTAATTATATTCCTAATATTAGATCAGGTTTTCTACTAATTATATTTACTCCTAAATTTTTTTTGTTTTTATAATATACAATTTTTATATTATATTTGTTAAATATTTTTTATTAACAGATTTGTTGTCTACTAAGTTTTTTAATAATAAAAAAAAAAATAAAATTTTTATAATTAAAATATATAATAAAAAGTTTTTTAATTTATAAATATATTTTCTATACCTTACAAGCTTATACAATTACCATAAATTTTTTATTATAAATTAGATATTTAAATTTTATAATATCAAATTTATAAAATAAATAAGTAATAAGATATTATTTATTATTAAAATATAATTAATATAAATATACATTTAATATAATATCCAAAACATTAGTTTTAATTTTAATAGATAATTTTAAATTATAAAATTAAAATATAAATACTAAAAAAAATAATTATTTTAATATATTAAAAACATTAATTTGATTAAAAATTATATTAAATTTGGCTCCTATTTTAATAAACTTAGTCAAAGTAATTAATATATAACTATACTATTTAATAAAATATTAATAATAGTTATATAATTTTAAAAAAAATTAAATATTTTTAATTATTTTTAATTATAATTATTTTTAGATAACTTATATTTTTTTAAAATCAATTTTAATTTTATTGGTTGTTATAATAATTTTTAAGAATTCATATTTAATAATTTCAAATTCCATTTTTTTAAATTAAACTTTAAAATTATATTTATCAAGTATTTTAAAAATAAGGATAATATATTTTTTATATTTTTTTAAATTATAATTATATATTAGTATATTATCAAAATAAACAATATATATTTTATTAATATAATTTTTAAAAATATAATTTATAAAAGTTTAAAACGATGTTAATATATTAATCAATTTTATAAATATAATTATATATTTAAATAATTTATATTAATATCTAAAAGCTATTTTTTAAATATTTTTAAATATAATTTTAAAATTATAATATTTGATTATTATATTTATTTTAATAAATTTCTTAATTTTTTATAATCAATCTAGTAATTTATCTATTTAAAATAATCTTATCCAATTTTTAATAATAATAATATTAAAATTTTAATAATTTATATATATTTATAATTTTCCATTTTT
Organism: Dactylellina drechsleri; assembly: GCA_036971345.1. Taxonomy (NCBI): domain Eukaryota; kingdom Fungi; phylum Ascomycota; class Orbiliomycetes; order Orbiliales; family Orbiliaceae; genus Dactylellina; species Dactylellina drechsleri. The sequence goes on along the minus strand of JAJTUB010000022.1, from coordinate 27,800 downwards.
CTTAAATACAAATAATATAAAATATCTGATTAAAAATTAAAATAATTAAATATATTTTTTATATAAGTTTTTTTTAAAATATTCTTAAAATACTTCAAGTTCTTCTTATATACAAACATAAATAAATATAAATTTGGGAATAATATTTTTTTAAATTAATATTTTATAAATAAATTTATTAAGTTCTAGTAGGGTTTTTTTGTTAAATAATTTTTTAAAAATCTTAATTTATTTAGGGATTTATTTGAAAATTTTAATAATATTTTTAACAATTTTTTTAATAATTTTGTAGATATTTTTGGCTTTAAACCATATGTATTTAAGAATATTGGGTTTATTTCAAAATTAATAATAAATTTTTTTATTAAAGAAATATTTTATAAATTATAAATATATTTCTTTTCCTTTTATTCTAAAATCATTATTTGGACAGAATCATTGATAGTTATAATAAGTAAAATCAAAAATTTTATTTTTTTAATTAATAATAAAATCATATTTTTGTAACCAATCAAAACCTAAAATTAAATCATTTTTTTAAAAATTAAAAATATTAATTATTCATTCTTTATAATATCTGTTAATAAGAATAATTACAGTAATTTTATAATGAATAATTCCTAAAATATTTCCTTTAAAAGTAATAATATTATAATAAATATTTTTAAATCATATCAAAAAATATTTTTAAATAATATAATTAATTAAAATATAAAAAATTTTTATATTATTATTTATAAATATATTAACAAAAATTTTATTAATAATAATATTAATATTGAAATGTTTATCATTAATTAAGTTTAATTATTTATTAAATCTTTTTTTAATAAAACTAAAACTGGATTTTTTAGATTACTCCAAATTCTAAAGCCAAACTAATTTAAAATTTTAATAAATAATAAAATTATTATATGACATTTATAAATATAAATTTGTTAAAATCTTTTTATTATAAATTACTATAAACATCAAAAGCAAGTTTTTTTTTTAAATATAATTTTAGTTTAATATAATTTTTTGGTAATATTAATTTATTTTTGTATATAATTAGTATAAACAAAAAATCATTTTTTATAAGTAATATAATAACTCCTTTTTTATAAATAAATTATGTAGTATATCTTAAATATTAAAAAATATAATCTAATAAAAATTATATTTTATAAAATTTTAAAATAAAATATTTCTTTTTTAAAATAAAAAATTGCAAAATCTTGTACTAGTTTTATTTTATATAAATCTATCATAACAAGATAAATAGCTTATTAATAAGGTTTATAATAACTTTTTCATAATTTTTCTATAAAATAGTATTTTTTTATGGAAATTTTATCTAAACATATATTACATAAGTTTCATAATTTATAAATATCATTAGTTTTATAGAGTCGACATCAATAAATTCTATAATTTTGAACATAGTTATCAATAAAAATTGGTTATGATAAATTAGATGAATCTTTGTATTTAATTTTTTCTAGATTATTTAAAGTAATCAATTAATTTTAGTAGTTTTTTTTTTTGCATGGGTACTTATTTTTAAATTTAATATTAATTTTATTATATGTTATTTTTAGTTTTTAATAAGATCTTCGTAAATAAACTCATAGTTTAAGAAAAGTAGTTTTAAAAATAATTTTAAAACATATTTCCCTAACTAATCGTCCTAAAACAAGTATAGTATAAAATTGCCATAATTCTTTATTTAAATTTCATCAATATCTAAAGTATCTTTTTGGTACAAAATAATTCCATATCCAATAATATTCATATACTATAAAATCATAAAATAGAAATATAAATTCACAAATAACTAATTCTAAATTTTTACTTAAAATATATATTAAGACATTAGACATAATATTATTAGTGTTTTTATTATTTTCTTATTATATAGTTTTTTATAGTATTTAAAACTTTTTTTTAAGTGTTAAATACACTATAAATTTATTTTTTTAAAAAAAGATAATTATTTTATATAATAGAATTAATAATTTTAATATTAAAACATTTTAAATAATATAAATCTATTATATTAATTTTTTACACTATTCTTGTTATTTTTCTGAAATTTTTGATTAAGTGAATCGGATATATTTGGGCTAATCCTTTTTTAACTATCAATAATTTTTAACAAAATATTTTAATTTGTTATAATTATAATAAACAATTATATTAGATTTTGGTAAATTTTTATATTATCAATAATTAATAATATTGAAATTTATTAAAGTAAATTTATATTTTTAGTAAACACCATTTCTAAAATAATAATTTTAATAATTATTATAAAAATAATATTATTTAGTTTTTCCTTATTTTAATATATTATTAAAGCAATTTTTTTGATAGTTTTTTTAAAATTAATTTAATTTTTATTAATTTTATTAAAAAATAAAATTATCTATTTATATAATAAGGTTTTGTATTTCCATATAAGTTATGTTTAAAATTTTAAATTTTTTTTTAATAATTTTAATACAAATTATTGGCTTAAATCTTTCTCTAATAAAGTTAAAAAATTATATATTATTATATTTTGTAAACAGAATATAATAATCAAGTTTTTAAAAATAATTTCACACTAAATAAATTTGGTGTAAAATAACAACTTTATATTATACTTCTTTTTTTTTATTTTTATATTTATATTTTTGTTAAAGAAAAGTGATAAAGTAATTAATATTAGTAAATATTTTATAAATATCTAAATATACTTATTTAAATTTTTTATTTTTATATTTTTTCTCATTATAACTACTTTGTTTTTTTAAGTAAATTATAAAAGTATAAAAAAGTAATTTTTTTAGATATATTTTTATAAAATAAATCTTATATTTATCTATAAAAAATCAATTTATATTAAAGAAATAATAAATTAAAAATTAGTTAAAAAATTGATCAAATTTTTTAAATTGTCTTTTAAACTTGATTAGGTCTCCCAATTTAAATACCTTGTTAAAGTTCTTAGTAAAATTAATTATTTTGATAGTTTTATTTTTTGGGATTTTTATAGGGTTTTCAATATTTTAATTAAAAAAATCCATTAGTAATATTAGTAACTATTCCATAATTATTATTTTAAATTATTATTTTATTTATTTTAAAATTTCTATTACTATACTTAAATTTTTGATATATTTTTTTGTATGCGTTAATATCTTATATATTAATATTTTTTTTTCTTAAATTCCTTTTAAACTTTCTTTAAGTATTTTTTTTGTAGTTTGTATTCTTATATTAAAAATATAAACATAATCTTAATTATTAATATATACTTTTTTTATAATAATTTCAAATATTAGTTTAAAAAATATAACTACTAACCTCTATTTTTTATTAAATTTTTAATATTTTAATATTTGTATAATAAAGTATACTCTTCTACTCAATTATTATTTTCATATTTTGCAAAAATAATTGTATTTTTTGTTTTCATTTTTAATAAATTTTAGATTCGAAGCGTCTTTTAATTCTATTTTTTTAAAAAAATATTTTTAAATATCTTTAAATATAAGATAATTTAATATGTATATAAATCTTCTGTTTAAATTAAATTAAATTAGTTAAAGTATTATACCTATAACCCTAAAAGATTATAGTAAATTTACTTTAGCTTTTATTTTTTAATCCTATTATTTAAATCTTAATTCAGGAAAATATGCGTATTATTAAAAATAATAGAATTATTAAATAGAAAATATAATAATAATAAAATAATAATAAACTATAAGTCTATATTATATTTAAATTAATTAATAAAAAATAAAAACTATTTATTAATCCTAACAATAATTTTATATATATAAAAATACTTCATACAAATGTAAATAATCACATGTTTATATATACATATATACACACAAGTTAATCATTTACTTATATTTACATACAAACATACTAAATCACTTATATATATATACATAAATACATACAAGTAACATAATATATAGAGATTATATAACAAAAATCAAAAAATAAAATAAATAAATATAAATATATAAAAAACAAATATTATATAAAAAATATAACAAACAGAGCTAAGAATAATATAATATAGAATAAGGTACAAGTAGTTGTACTATCAAGACCATAGGTCTGTAACACTTAATCAATACATTTTTTTAATAGATTACAATAACAAGTAATTACTCTACTATATTAAAAAAAGATTCAAGCTTTAATAAAAACAAGAAGTTATATAACAAAAAATTACCAATAAAGAATTTATATATAAAGAAATATAATTTCTTATTATTAAATTTAATAATGCTTTTTACAAAGATAATAAAGTTAACATGTCATAATTTAGAATATTAAAATAATTTAATTTTGGAAATTAACAAACTTATCAAAACTATTGTTTTTATTATAAATTAAAAAATTAGAATAATTATTGATTAAATTAAAGACAGCTTTGATTTAATAGTAAGTTTTAAAACCAATAGTAATAAAATAACCAAAGATAGACTCCTAAGATTACTTATAAATTAGTTCCTATAGAGTTAGGAGTTATTTAAAATCAACTATAATATAATAAATCTTTAAAATCTAATAAATTCATTTGTTTTAAATGTAATAAGGAAGGACATATAGCCAGAAATTGTAGATAAAATCAGTTTCAGAAGGAATGGTAATCTAAATAAGTTTGTATTACAAACTATAAAAAACTATATAAATAATATTAAAACTATGATAAACCCGAATATAAAGATGAATATTAAAAATTTGAATTAGAACAAAAATCTGATAGAATTCTTAATGTTATTACTAATTAAATTAGTTTTGAAAAAGATTTTTTTGAAATTATTTTTTAATGAATTTATAATACCCTAAGCAATACTCGAATTAGTTAATAAATTCAAAATGAAATAGTAAAAAAAAAATTACAAACTATTATTTAACTTGAAGAATTAATGGAAGAAGATTGGCAAATAAAAGTTATATTTCTTGATTAAGATATTTTTGAAATATTAGATATGGAATAAAAATATATTATATTATTTAGATAATTTAATTTGTTTATTATTAAAGAATATTATTAAATTTGGAATAATTTTTTGTTAGGATGATATTTGTGATATATTTGAAATTTGACTAATGATTTGAGATAAGAATATCAATATTAAAATGAAATATAAAATTAATTTATTCTTAAAGGCTTTAAATTTTATTAATCTAAAATTTATCTTAAAAAATAATTCTAAGTTATTTATAGCAAAGAAAGTTAATAAAATATCTTAAATAATGATTTATATAAAAAAATTTCTACCAAAAAAAACAAATTAACTAAATAATATCTAGAAGGACAATATAATTAGTATTTAGAATTAAGAAATAATAATAGATTTTATGAATATAAAAACTCAAAAACACAGACTTTTAAGATATGTTTTATAAAATATGGAAACTGAAGATATCATCTATGCGGAATTTATAATTTTGATAAGTTAGAAAATGTTTATACTCCATATACAGATAATATCTTTATAGAAGGATTTTACTTTGTAGAATAATTTTGATGAAGTTTTTATAAACTTTATTAATATGCTACTTATTTTACTATGATTGTTAAATATGGTGCAGAACTTGCTAGAGATTTTAATGAGTATTAGAATATTATTGAAAAAGAAGAAACTTTCGTAGAGAAATTAAAATTAATGGTTATTTAATCTAAATAATATAGTAATATCAAAAAATGTATGATGTGTGGATAAAAATCTAGATACCTAGTATATACTGGATATCTTGTGATGTATAAATATTATGTATGAGAATGGATAATTTATATTGGAAATTAATTGTGGAACTAAATAATTGCTAAAGAATATATAATAAAAAGATTTTATTGGATTTTAAATATTTTATTTAGAATATATTTACCTTTTAAAGTTTTAATAATACCTTTAAAATAATAAAAAGAACTATATTATTTTATTATGTAATCTTTATTTAATTTATTTAGGTATTGATATATTATTTATAAAAAACTAATGAACGAAGAAATTATATGTAATGTTATAAATTTAATTGATGAATTTTTAAATTAAAAGAGTTTTGGACTTTGATGTATTTTAAATGATTTAGCTTAAGCTTTGTTAAGAAAAAATTTAATAAAATATTTAATTGAATTATTAAATAATATTTTAATATTTTTTGTATAATTAATAGAAATTTTATTAAAGTTTTTATAGATAATAAAATAAAAACTACTTATATATTAGAGGAATATATTAAAAAATATATACTATTTATATATCTTAAATTGATTTATTATAATATTATAGTATTTGGAGGAAGTTTTTTTGGAATAGTTAAATATAAAATTATTATTATCCTTATTATTAATAACTATTTTAAAAAAAGAATAGTTGATATTTTTAATTTTAAGAATGATAACCTTATTTTAGGATATGATTGGTTATGGGAATATAATTTTAAAATTAGTTTTTGATTATAAATTATTAAATTTACCTGATGTAATTGCTAAATTTTTCAAAAATGCTTCAAACCTAGATTTTAAGGAAGAGAAGTATACTTATGATTAATGGAATATTTTTTTAATAAAAAAATTTATTATTGATTTTGTAATAAATTTAATATTTTTAAATAAATATAGATTAAAACCAAAAACATTTATAAAACTGTTAAAGAAATTATTAAAGATCTTATATTTAAAATATCTAAATAGATTTTATAATAAATTAAGACTTTTAAAAAATTATTTAATAAAAATGTATTACTAAAATTTAATAAATTTATTTATAAAATACTATTTAAAAAAGATGTTATTCTTAAATTTATGCTTATTTATATATGTATCCAGAAAAAATTTGAAGTATTATAAAAATATTTTGAAAAAAACTTATATAAAGGATATATTCGACTTTTTTAATTCCTAGTAGGACACCTTATTTTATTTATTTTTAAAAAAAACAGAAAGTTATGAATCTGTATAGATTATTAAAATTTTAATGATATTATAATTAAAAACTGTACTGGACTGCTGCGTATTGATGAATTCCTTGATTGTTTCTAAAAAGTGATTATATTTATTAAACTTGATATTATTGCAGCTTACTACAACTTTAGAATTATATTTAAAAATATTTAAAAAATAATTTTTAAATGTAAATACAATTTATTTGAATATCTAGTTATACTTTTCGGATTGACTAATACTCTAATATTATTTTAAACTTTCATGAACCATATTCTTAAGGACTATATCAATAAAATATATATTATTTACCTTGATAATATATTGATTTATAGCAAAAATCCCTAAAAACATTGAAGATATATTATTCTAATCTTCAAAATACTTAATAAATATAATCTTAAGGTTGAACTTAAGAAAATAAAATTTGAAATTATTGAATATGAATTTTTAGAAATCATTATTATGACTAAGAGAATTAAAATAAATTTTAAAAAAGTTTAGGCTATTTAAGACTGGTTAGAATTTAAAATAATTAAAAATATTTAATTTTTTTTAGAATTATATAATTATTATTGATAATTTATTAAATAATATAGTTATATGTTAGTAGTCTTGACTAAACTTATTAAAATTGGAATTTAATTTGATATGACTTCTAGTTAGATTAATGCTTTTAATATATTAAAATAATTATTTTTTTCAGTATTTATACTCCAATTATATAATTTGAAATTACTTATTAAAATTGAAATTAACATTTTAGATGCTGTATTAGGTATATATTTATATTAATTATATTTTGATAATAAATGGTATTTTATTGCATACTTATTCTACAAATTTGATATTATAGAATTATGATATTTAATTTATAATAAAAAATTTATAGCAATTATTTAAACTTATAAAATATAAAAAATATATTTTTAAATAAAAAAATTTTTTACTGTATACTTTGATTATAAGAATTTTACCTTTTTCCTTATTATTAAAAAACTTAACAAACAATAAATCCGCTAATAAAAACTCCTTAATAAATATAATATAAGAATTATATATTATAAAAACAAAAAAAATTTAGAAATAAATATTATTAGTAAAAAATCTGACTTAATAATAAGAATATAATCAAATAAAAGAATAATTCTTAAAAAAAAATTATTTAAAGATATTATTATTAATTAAATTCTTAATACCACCTTTTATATACTTAATAATTAATTTATTTAGGAATTGAAAAAAAGTTATAAAAAATATCTAATAATTATCCAAATCTTATCTAATAATTTAAATGTATTAGAATACTTTATTATTAAATATAAAATCATTTTTTTTAAAAATCTCTATTATATCTCTATTAAGAATTTTTAATAAAAACTTATTAAACAATATTATAACATACTTATCTATAAATATTTAAAAGTTGAATGAATTTAAGAATTTTTAACCAAAAACTATTTTTAACTCTAGATATAATAACATATTGAATAATATATCAAAATTTATAATATATGTTACTAAAACAAACCCAGTCAACACTTACCCTACAAAAAATTACAACTTTACAATGTATTATTTGTATTTTTTTAAGTTATCTTTTATAATTTTATTTAAGGAATGCTATTTTTACAAAACCCTCTTATAAACACCATTTATAATGAAATTCTAGTAATAATAAACAAATTCAGTAAAGTTACTATCTTAGAATCATAATATAATAAATAATTTACACAAAAACTGGAATTAGTATACAACTAACAAATATTCAATTAATATGGTTTACAAGTCAAACACATCTATAACAGAAACATTTTATTCACTAATAAATTTTAAAATTTAGTTAAAAACCAAACTAAAATTAAAATTAATATTATTAGCAAAAAATATATACAAACAAATAGAACTACTAAATAAATTATTTAGATAATTAAAATATAATTATATAATTTCCTAAATATTATATAGAATAATTGGGTTAAGTTATTTTTTAGTTTTAAATTTATTTATAATATTTTCAAATATTTGACTATAAAGTATACCCCCTACAAAGTACTTAAAAAATAAAATCTAATAATAATACTATTACCCCTAATACCTAAAAAAATAATACCCAAAATAAATTAATATATTAAAAATATAAAAAATCTTTATAAAAATCTTCAAAAAAACTTTTAATTTATAATTAAATAAATATTATATTATTATAACTAAAAAAAAATAAAAATATTATTTTTAAAAAAAAAAGATAAAGCATACCTATTTATCAAATATATCAAATGTAAAAGATAATAAAATAAAAAATTTGACTACTAAAAGCATAAATTATTCACGATCACAAAAAAATTTAGCAATAATATTTTTAAATTTGAAATATCAGGACCTATATGGATTTATTGATTATTCCATATTTTACTTTTAAAACCAGCTCTAAAAAACCTAAAAAAAAATTTGGATGATGAAAAACTAAAATTCAAAGACTATACTAAATATAAATTTAAAAAAATTCTTAATGGACTTAATAAAAAAAATAAATACTTTATGTGATAATTACCACTTTATGAACCCCAAGATAACTCTTGGATTCTAGAAGACAATATATCCCCAAAATTTATTTAAATTTACTTTAATTAGAAAACTATATCACAACCTATAAAACAAAAACACAGAAAACTAAGAAAGAGTTTAATTTTAAAATTAAAATAATAAAAACTTAGAATAATTAAAATTAAAAATTTCTGAAACTAATATAAATAATTTTCTATTAAATTTTTTAATTTTTTTTGATAATTATTTTACTTTTGCTAAATTTTCTTTTTTATTTTCAGTATTTAGTAATTTTTTTTCATGAATTATAATTACTAGATGCTTAGTTTTGATTTATTTAAATTTTTTACATTTCTGTACCATTTTTATAGTAATTTTTGTAGCTTTAGTTTGTATTTTAAAGACTTTCTATTATATTTTAGCTTATTTCCCCTCCAAAACCTCTAACTCCTTTTCCCTTTCATCAAGTAAGCAATTTAGATATTCCACTATAACAAATCAATCAAATTCTTTTTTAAAAAAAATAATATTACCTATAAAAATCAATAAGATAGTTTTTTTGATTATTTCTGGTACAGATTGAATAACTCTTATAATTTGATATAACTATGCAAAGATAATTATTTTAAATACAGTACTCATAAGGACTTATTAATTAAATTCCTAATTTTTTAATATAAAAAATTTAAGTAATATAATAAATATAAAAAAATATTTTATTTCTTTTTATTTGTTTTATTAGTATTTATATTTTGTTTAAAAAATATATTAATTAATTATTTTTTATAAGAATATTTTTAAATTTAAGTTTTGATTTACTATCTTATGTTTAATTATTATCTTCTTTATATTTTTTGTTTATATTATCAGTACTTCATTTAATCCCTTAAATAGTAATTCTATACAAAATGATAATTTATATTAAAAATATTTTTATTTTAATACTAAATTTATGAAGTAGCATTACCTGTATAAAATATAATTTCTACATAAATTTTTTCTCTACTTTAAAATTAAATTTACACAAGATTTCATCACTGCACAGATATTAATTTTTAAAAAAAGAAGATAGTGTCACAAACCTATAATCTTAATAATATAATTATTTATATCTTATTTTATGCTATATTGTTTTTAGTTTTATGTTATTATATTCTATATATATATTTGATTTTATTATTTAATTCAAAATTTTGTCATATAACTTCCTATATTACATAACTTACAAGCAAGTAAGCAGAGCAAACAAACAAACACACAAACAAACAAAAATATAAAACATATAAACATTAGTATATACAAACATGTAATCAATCTTATTATATAAAATATTATTATATATATAAGATTATTATTAGAACTAATAAATAGTTTTTATTCTTTATTAGTTAACTTAAATATAATATAAACTTATAGTTTATTATAATTTTTATTATTATTACACATCTTATATATTATTCTTTGATATTATTATTATACATACTCCATAAGTTCTGAGAATCCGGTATCTTAAAGTGAGAGATCAGTGTTTTGTGAAACCGCACGAGCCTAGTGCTCTCGATGCGGTTCGAGATAGAACTTGTGGTGGCACTTAGTACGCTGTAAAGGGAAGTGATTTTGCTATCAAGTAATAACTAAATGGCTAAGTAAATTAAGGAGTAGATTATCCAGTATCGATTTCAGATGACGACTGGATAAGTGGTTTATATACACGAGACTATAGCATGTTATGCTAATCTAGATGGTTTTATGATTCCCGATGCTTGCCTAGCTTAGCCGATATCTTTTGATGGTAAGCGCCCAAGGTGAGCTCTATTCATGAGCTCTCTTATAACCTCAATTCCTGTTGAGGCGCTTAATATAATTGCTCATATCCCTCGAGACCAATCGGTATAGCTAGCTGACTAGTCTCGTGCTTCTATGCCTCCCTAGGTCTCCCGACTCGTGACTGGATCTGTCGATGCCCCAGTCTATAGATTTAGGTTAGAGAGCTCTCATCGATGGATTATTTTATCAATAAACGCTTATCCATACTCCCTAGACCAATCAATATTTTCATAGCGAGATTGGTTGCAATTGTATATTATGTTGAGGGTATGGTAATTTGCTATCTCAAGATGGTACTGCCTTAACGGCTCAAAGGTGGCTAAGAACCCCCTCGAGAACCATATATCATGCGCAGTATGACATTTTCTTCCCAAAGATTAGTATTTTTTTTAATTTTTTTTAATTTATTATTTTCTACTGGTAATGTTTTTTGTTCTTTTGAATCTTGTCGATGTTCCTGGTGTTGTCTTTATATTAGTTTATCTGCTGTTAATTGGTAACGCCCATCATAGTGTGGTGTGTGCTTTTGAGATCTGTAGCGTAGCTGTGCCACAGATCAAGAAGACTAGGGTCTCCCATTAGCCAGACAACTAAGTAAGACATTGCATTTTGATACTCAACACTAAAATTTGTCTAAAATAGGTAATTTAGTTGATACACTATAAGAACAGTATCTCCAACTTACAAATTTGACTTCTTTATTAGCCCATATTTCATCATGTTCCATGGTATTTTATAAAATCATATTTTTTTATTTGTAAATTCTCTTTCATAGTTGTTCCATTAGTATTGTTTATTAAAATATGGGTTTAACATTGACACAGATTGTAAAACAAATAAATTTTAATGGGTCTTAATATATTGAAATGCAAGTTTCTGTTTTTTTGAAAATCTATAGTATTAAACTAATAGTATTTCTAGATTTTTCGATTTTTGAACTTATACTGGCTGATATAATATTCTTTTTTCTTTTTTCTAAAATTAGAAATTTTTTTTTCTTACTCTTATTTTTTATATACCAAAGTTCTTTGTTATAAAAATCTTTAGATTATTATTTTTTTATTATTATTTTGTTTTTAAATTATGATAAACTTACTATCTTCTCCTCTCTTGACAAGTCCACCCCTCTTTATATATATGTTATACCCTGTTTTTTTTCTGAGCTGTAAAAATAAATGTTTGTACTGCCAACGCCTGTCACTGTACTATGGATCGTGCTGAGGGTGCCAGTGTAAACATAGCAGCTGTCCTTGATGTTAGGTACTAGGGATGCGAGAATTCTGGTTTTGTCTGCTACCATATTCAGAACCAAGGAAAGTGTTTATGATATCAGGGTTGGAATGATAAATATTAAAACCAGGCTGGTGTTGTTAACACCACCACTACTTTGAACGCTGTATTTTGATATATACCTGGTATACTTTTTTCCTTTTTTGATTTGTATATTGGTTGTATTGGCCTAATTTTTTATGTGGCCTAAAGCTAACTTATCCAGTGTTCTGTTGACAAGCACTAATTTTTTAAATATAATCTATTTTTTTCTAGCAATATGATTATAATTTTGGTAAATATGAATTTAGTTGTTATTGTTTTTTCTTAAGTTAACCTGGGTTTAGTAAATTTTAATTTTAATTAGCCTTTTTAATTTTTAGTGAATTTTAGTATGGTTGTATGTTTTTATGCTGTTAGAATCTAAACTTTAAAAAATGAATTGGGTAGAGTTGGTGGGAGTCTTGCTGTATTAATAAATCCAAGTATGTTTTGGATTATAAAACTTGATTTGATGTGGATTTAGGATTTGGCGAATGCTTTATTTGGGGTTAGTGGAATTTTGGTTGTTTCTATTGTAGGAAGTTTGGTAAATTTGCTTGTTGGAGTAAAATAAAATATATAAAATATTCTTTATTTTTGTATAGTTTTAAATTTTGTCAATATGATTTGTTGGTGTGTTAAAGTTTTAGGTTATAATAGAATTTATAATTATTAATATTTTTAATTTAAAAATTTTTTGGGTTTCTTTTATTTTTTTATGTAGTCCTTTTAAATAAATAGAGTTCTGTTATATTTTTTTTTTTTATATTAATGTATAATCAAAATCTTTTGACTTGTTTGTATGCTATTAAATATTTAGTTAATTAAAATTAATAGTAGGAAATCAAAAATTGCCCCCTTTATTTATTAAGTTTTGATGAATGTTGAAATTTTTTTATTGATTTTTCTGTATTTAGTAAATTTTCTTTAGGTTCCCAAGAGTTATATGCTAGTGACCACCCTTTCCATTTTACCAGGAAAAATCTAGTTTTTTTTTTGGATTTAGGTCCCTTTTTTTAACAATCTTTTACTATTATTTTTTTGATTTTTTATTTTTTTTGGCCATTTATTTTTACGGGAGGTGGTTCTGGCAATTCTGGGTATATTTTATCAAAAATATATGGTTTTAATAATGAAATATAGAAGATGTTATAGTTTTACATTGATTTAGATAGTTTTAATTTGCATGCTTTGGGTTCCACATATTTAAATACTTTGTATAATTTTAAATATTTTGTTTTTAATTTATCCAATAATCATTTTATCTTAATATATTTACTAGATATTATTACTTAATCTTTAATTTTGTATTTTGGTGTCTCAGCTTGCTTAGTGTTGGCTTGCCTAACTAAAGAGTTCTAAACTTGTAAGATTTTTAGTCAACAGGCCTTGTATATCTTGGCTAGGAATTTTAATAAATCAACTATTATTAGTACTTCTGCTGTTATGTAATAATTCGCCTCATAATAAATATTATACTTATGTTTCACCTTGAATAAAGATATTTTTATGGTGGTTTGATGGGTGTTATTATATGTAAACACCGCTAGTGGCAGTAGTTGAACTTAGTTATCTTATCTATAATTACAAAAGTTTCTCAAATATTATTTTAAAATAATATTTACTTTTTCTATTTAATTATTTGTTTGTAAATAGTTGGTTGTGCTAAATCAAATAATCATTTTGAGATTTCTGCATAATACTTTTAAAAATTTTGCAATAAATTATCTTCCTTGATCTGAGACGAAATTATTAGGGAATCTTTTTCTAAACAGGTGCTTTATGTATAGCTCAATTAGTTCTTTTATTATTAATTCACCTATACATAATATAAAATATAAAAATTTGGTTAATTTATTTACTACCACTAGAATTATATTATAATCAAATAAATCATTTTTTAACAAAAAATTTTTTAAGGATAATAATCAAACTATAAAATCCATTAATATAGATTTTTAGGATCAACTTAATAATTCTAGTAGTAATAACTTTTCTGCTTTAAATTTCCTTAATACTTTATTTCTTTAGCACTTGTTATAACTTAATATGTATCAATATATAAATTATAAGTATCCAGGAAAATAATAATTTTTTAAAAATAATTTTATAATTTTAACTTCTTCAAAATATCCTACTAGTAAAAAATTATAAACTATTAAAATGATTCTTTTTTTAAAATTTAATAAATTTGATATTATAATTTTATTTTTAAATAATAATAGCTTTCCTTATATACTATATTCTCAAATATACTCAATATCATCCTTTTTAACTAATTAAATAATGCTAAAAATTTTCGGATTATAAAGATAATTCTTTATTATTTTTTTTTTAATAAATATAAAAGTGGCTATAATCCATTTTACAACTTATTTTATAATTTTTCTTAGTAGGGGTACTAACTATCCTTTTTTTAATAATAATAAAAGTAGTTTTTTTTTTTTTTTTTACTGATTATAGTTGGTTTATTTTAAAAATACATTTATTATTATATTTTCTTTTTTTAAGCAATAATGAATTTTGAAATCTAGATTTGCCAATTTTTTTACCCAATAAACCTACCTCAAACTTAATTTTTTTAAGGTCATAAAATACATTAAGTTTTGGTGATTATTATATATAATAATCTGGAATTGGCTCCCCTTAAGGTAAGGTAATTAAATGCATAACACCTTAATTATAACTAACAATTCCTAATTGAAAATAAGGTAATTCTTTTCAACCAATATCATCTTTCTACTGTAGAATAATATTAGATACCATATACCATCCTTATACTACTATGAGAGGTAAACTTCCATACTGAATCCTGAGGTATCAGTTTCTATAACTATAGATAGGTTTAATTAAAAATATTTTAATAGCCCATATACCCTATTTACAAATATTGATTTGAATTGATGGAATGAGTTTTCTGTTTTGTGGCTCTAGTTCCAAAACTTATTTTTTTTTATAAGGTCTGATAAGGGTATTATTAACACACTGAATCAAAGTATAAACCTTTTATAGAAATTTATAAATCCTAAGAAGCTTTAAACTTGCTTTATATTTTATAACTAGGGTTATAAACCCATAGCCTTTATCTTCTTAAATTCCATAAAGAAACTTTAAGATGAGATAGTAAATCTTAGGAAGTTAACTTCTTTTTTATGGAATTTATATTTTTTTAGCTTAACATATAGTTTAACTTTCCTAAGTTTTTCTAATATTATTCTTATATACCATAAATGTTTTTCAAAATTTTTTAAATAGATTAGAATATTATTGAGATAGGTTATTATAAATGTTTTTTTATATTTTTATAAGATTTTATTGATTATAATTTGGAATGTAGCAGAAGTGTTTATTAGCTTAAATAATATAATTAGATATTTATAAAAGCTATAAAGGGTTCTAAATGTTGTCTTCTACTTATCTCCTGTTGTTATTTATATTAAGTTATAAGCTCTTCTTAAGTTTAGTTTAATAAAATATTTAGTTTCTTGTAATGAATTGATTAGTTTATTTATAACTGATACTAAGTATTAATTTTTTATGGTAATATTATTTAATCTTTAATAGTTTATATATAATCTTAATTTTTTATTTTTTTTTTTGATAAAAAATATTAATGTTTTGGTTGGGGATAATGAGGGTTATATAAATTCTTTTGTTAATATATTTTTTATATAATTTTTTAAGGCTTGATCTTTTTTTGTTGAAAGTTTGTACACTAACCCAAATGGTGGTATCTTACTCGATTCAAGATTGATGGGGTAATCTTATGGTTTGTGGTTAGGTAATTTGAAGGTTTTTTTTTTTGAAAAAATATGGTAGTATTCTTTGTATTCAAAGAGTATTATGTTTTTGGTTAGTCTTTCCATGTTTTTTTGTAGTGCTATAGTCTTAATATATTGGATTCTTTTTTTGATATAGTTCTAAAGTTTTTTATTTAATGTAAAAGTTATTGTTGCTACTTAAGTTAGGCTAGTTTTTCTGAATACTATTTATTTAGTAATTTAATTAATATTGGGGTTATATTTTTTAAACTAATTAAATTTTAGAATAATATTAAATGATTTTATATTAATTACACTTAATACTATATTTTTATTATAATTTTAAATATTAAGTTTTATTTTCTAAATAATTCTAGATATACTTCAAAAAAATATAAATATCCTATTGATTGATTTAAGTAAAATTATTTTTTCTAAAATTATTATAAGTATATCTTTTTTTTTTATTAAAAAAAAAAAGATGAATGATGAAAGGACTCCTATATTTAGTAGTATTTGTATAAATATTATTTTTTTTTTTGTTTGCAAAGTAACTTAGATTATGAAGTATTTTAAATAACTTTAAATCAGCTCAATTTTATTAATAACCACAGCTACTAATAATCCAACCATATAACTACCTTTCTTTGGAGATACCCAGGGTTTCGATATCTCCATTATTTTTTTAAATGGTACTATCCTTGACAATACTCTCTTACTTTATACTTTCCTTTACTATATTTATAGTATAGGCCTTTCTTTCTTCATTCTTCCCTTATTTTAAAATCCAAAATCTTTACAAAATCAAGTTCTATTGGGGTAGTTTTATCATAATTTTCTAAAAAATAATTCCTCAATTCAATTACTAGAGCCTAATAAAAATTATCAAATTTTTTAAAATAATTATCAAATAGGGATTTATAATCAGCTACTTATCTAGTTAATTTTATAAAAATTCTAAATCAACCTACCTCAATTTCCCATATTTTTATAAATACTATATATAAGCCATATTTTATACCTTTTAAATAAAATCAGCAAAAAATGTTATTATACCAGATTGGTAATTTATAAACAAGGATAAAAAATTAGGTTATATAATCTCTAACTTTCTTATTTTTTTGCTAAATTGTAAAGATTTTGTTTGTTATTTATTCTTTTTTATTAACTACTTTCCAATAGGTTTTAATAGTTTATTTTAGTATAAATTAATTTATTAATTCTTCTGGGTCTTATTTGCCCTTTATTTTCTCTATCTCTCGTTTTATAACAAGAAATTTTATTTAATCTTTAATAATTCCTTTTATAAACATAAAAGCATAATTAATCTTAAATCATTCCAAAATAAAAACTTTTTTATTAAATGTAAAATACATTTATAAATTATGTAAAAAATTTTATATATTAACTTGTTTATTATTAAAAACATTTAGTTAATATATTAATCTAATGTAAAAGCTAGTGTAATCTCAAACTGACTCATCTTCTAAGGTACTTAGTCTTTGTATAAATAATATTTTTTTTAGCTCGGTTAGTTAGTTTTCATAATATTAAAAAAATCTTTCATTCTTAACTCAATATACAGCTATATTAAATGGTATAGGGGAGGGTTATTTTAATATTTTAAATATTAAATTTAGTTAAAAAGTTATAACCTAATGTTAAACTATTTTAAATTCAGTTTATAAAATTTTAATTTATTAATTAAAAATAAAATATTTTTTTTAATAATACTAAGTAGTATTTTATAATTAAATTTTTAATTTTTTAATTAACTTAAGATATTAACCCCTAACATTTATATCAATATCAATTATTGTTGCAAGAATAAAGTCAAATAATATAAATATAAAATAAAATATGTATTATACAAGCCATAAATATATAAATAATTAAATAAAATATAAAACCACACAAGTTTAATATTTTTAATATAGTTTGAGATAGAACTTATAATGGTATTTAATATACTATAAAGGGAAATAATTTTATTATTAAATAATAACTAAATAACTAAGTAAATTAAGGAGTAAATTATCTAATATTAATTTTAGATGATAACTAAATAAATAGTTTATATATATAAAACTATAATATATTATACTAATCCAAATAGTTCTATAATTCCCAATACTTATTTAGTTTAATTAATATCTCTTAATAGTAAGTACCTAAGGTAAGCTCTATTTATAAGCTCTCTTATAACCTTAATTCCTATTAAGGTGCTTAATATAATTGTTCATATTTTTTAAGATCAATTGGTATAGCTAGTTGATTAGTCTTGTGTTTCTATGCCTTTCTAGGTCTTTTGACTTGTAACTGGGTTTGTCGATGCCCCAGTCTATGGATCTAGGCTGGAAAGCTCTCATTGATGGATTGTCCCATTGATGAGTACTTATCCATACTCCCTAAACCAATTGATGTTCTTATAGCGAGATTGGTCGCAATCGCATATTGCATTGAGGGTGTGGTAATTTGCCACCTCAAGGTGGCACCGCCTCAACGGCTCGAGGGTGGCTAAGAACCCCCTCGAGAACCATATATCATGCGCAGCATGACATGTTTGGTCAGACGGACTTGATCGAAGTGTAACAGAAAATTTTAAAAGTAATTATATTTAATTTTTTAGGTTACTAGCAGGATATCTAATTCTCTTTATATTAAAGAAAAATGGGAAATTACAAATTTGTATAGACTATTGTATTTTTAATAATATTATTATTAAAAATAGAATATTTTTTAATTTAATTACTAAATTTTTTAATAAGTTTTAAAAAGCTAAAGTTTATACCAAATTTAATATTATTACTACCACTTATAATATTCTATAAATTAAATTAGGAGATGAATAGAAAATAGTTTTTTGATGTAGATATGGATTATTTAAATATTTAGTAATGTTTTTTGGATTTATTAATGTTCTAGTATTGTTCTAATTATTTATTAATTATGTTTTATAAGAATATATTGATTTTATTTATATAGTCTACTTGAATGATATTCTTATCTTTAGTAAGGATAAAAAAGAATATAAAAAACATGTTTTAATTATTATTAATGTTTTATAATAATATAATTTAAATATTATTTTTGATAAATTAGAATTTGAAGTTACTGAAGTTAAATTCTTAAAAGCTATCATTATTATAAAAAGAATTAAAATGGATTTAAAGAAGGTTTAAATTATTTAAAATTAGTCCAAATTTAATGATAAAATAATTATTAAAGATATATAATTCTTTTTAAGACTTTACAATTATTATTAATAATTTATTAAAAAATATAGTTATTTGTTTATGGCTTTTATAGAACTTATTAAGAAAAATACCTAACTAAGAATTATAAAATTAATTTGTAAAGTGTTTTAAATACTAAAAAAAATTTTTACTATTACTCTTATTTTTAAATTATATAATTTTGAACTTGAAATCAAGATAAAAATTAATATTTTTAAAGTAGTTTTAGGGGCTTGCTTTAGTTAATTATAATTAAATAATAAATGGTATTTAGTTGCTTATTTATTAAAGAAATTTAATATAATAAAAATCAGATATTATATCCACAATAAAGAACTTATAGTAATAATTAAAGTATATAAAAAATAGAAAATTTATTTATATAATTTAAAAACTTTTATTGTTTATATTGACTATAAAAATCTTACCAGTTTTTTTATTATTAAAGAATTAAATAAATAATAAATAAGATGGTAGAAAACACTTAATGAATATAATATAAAAATTATATACTTTAAAAGAAAAAATAATTTAATAGTAAATATAATTAATTATTGACTAGATTTTATGAAAAATATCATATATAATGAAGGAATTATATTCAAATAATAAGGAGAATTTATTATTATTAATTAAGAACTTAATGTTATAGAATATATTATTGATACTGATGAAATATAAATTAAAAATAATTATTAAAATGACTTTGTTGTATAAAGATTTTTAAAAAATATAAATTAATTACCTTATGGCTTTATAATAGAACAAGGATTAGTCCTATTTAAAAATTGTTTTTATGTTTTAGAAAAGAAGATGTAATAAAAATTGATAAGTTAATATTATAATATTTTAATATATGGCTATCTAAAAATAGAATGAATTATAGAATTTTTAATAAGAATATATTACTAATTATAAATAAGATAGTATATTAAATAATATATTAAAATTTATGATATATATTGTAGAAATAAATCTAGTTAATATTTATTTTATAAAAAATTTTAATTTTATAATATATTATTAATACTATTCTAAGTTATTTCTTATGATTTTATTTAAGGAATGTTGAAATTATAAAATTCTTTTACTAATACTATATATAATGAAATACTAGTAATTATGTGTAAATTTAGTAAAATAGTAATTCTAGAATTATAAAATTTAAGATGGTTTACAGAAGAACTTGAATAAGTTTATAATAAATAAATATTTAGCTAATATGGTTTATAAATTAAACATATTTATAATAAAAATATTTTATTTTCTAATAAATTTTGGAATTTAATCAAAAATTAAATTGGAATTAAAATTAATATTGCTAGTAAAGAATATGCTTAAACAGATAAAATAATTAAATAAGTTATTTAGATAATTAAAATATGGCTATATAATTTCTTGAATGTTGCATAAAATAATTAAGTTAAATTATTATTTAATTTTGAATTTATTTATAACACTTCTAAATATTTAATTATGAAGTATATTTTTTATAAAGTATTTAGAGGATAGAATTTAATAGCAATACTACTACCCCTAATATTTAAAGAAATAGTTCCTTAAGTAGATAAATATGTTAGAAATATAAAGAAATTTTACGAAAATTTACAAAAAGATCTCCAATTTATAATAGAGTGAATGTTATATTATTATAATTAAAAAAAAATAGAAGTATTATTTTTGAAAGAAGGAGATAAAGTATACCTGTTTGCTAAATATATTAAATGAAAAGGATGCTAAAATAAAAAACTTGATTACCAGAAATATGGATTTTTTATGATTATAAAGAAATTTAGTGACAATATCTTTGAATTTAAAATTTTAGGATTTACATGTATTTATTGATTATTTTATATTTTATTCTTGGAATTAATTTTAGAAGGTCTAAGAAAAAACTTCAATGATAAAAAACTAAAACTTGAAGATTATACAAAGTATGAATTTGTCACAGACCTATAGTCTTAACAGTACAACTACCTGTACCTTGTTTTACATTATATTGTTTTTAGTTCTGCTTGTTATATTTTTTATATAATATTTGTTTTTTATGTATTTATGTTTATTTGTTTTGTTTTTTAATTTTTGTTATATGATTTCTATGTATTATGTTATTTACATATATTTATATATATATATATAAGTAACTTAGTACGCTTATATATAAATATAAATAAATAATTAATTTATATATATATATATATATATAAGCATATAATTATTTATATTTATATAAAATATTTTTATATATATAAGACTATTATTAAAACTAATAAATAGTTTTTATTTTTTATTAATTAACTTAAATATAATATAGATTTATAGTTTATTATTATTTTATTATTGTTATGTTTTTTATTTAATAGTTTTATTATTTTTAGTGATATATATATTTTTTTAAATTAAAATTTAAATAATAGAATTAAGAAATAGAAGTTAGAATAAATTTATTATAATTTTTTAAAATTATAGGTATAATACTTTGATTGATTTAATTTAATTTAGATGGAAGATTTATATATATGTCAAATTATTTTATATTTAAAGATATCTAAGAATATTTTTTTGAAAAAATAGAATTAAAAGATGCTTCGGATCTAAAATTTATTAAAAACAAAAATGAAGAATATAATTATTTTTGCAAAATATGAAAATAGTAATTAAACAGAAGAATATACTCTGTTATATAAATATTAAAATATTAAAGATTTAATAAAAAATAGAAATTAATAGTTATATTTTCTAAACTAATATTTAAAATTATTATAAAAGAAGTATATATTAATAATTAAGATTATATTTATATTTTTAATATAAAAATATAGATTATAAAAAAAATACTTAAAAAAAACTTAAAAAAAATTTAAAAAAAAAAAATATTGATATATGAGATATTAACATATATAAAAAGACACATCAAAAATTTAAGTATAATAATAGAAATTTTAAAATAAATAAAATAATAACTTAAAACAATAATCACGGAATAATTATTAATATTATTAATAAATTTTTTTAGTTAAAATATTGAAAATTTTATAGAAATCCTAGAAGATGAAATTATTGAAATAATTAGTTTTATTAAGAATTTTAATAAGGTATTTAAATTGGGAGACTTAATCAAGTTTAAAAAATAACCTAAGAAATTTGATTAATTTTTTAATTAATTTTTAATTTATTACTTTTTTAATGTAGATTGATTTTTTATAAATAAATATAAGATTTGTTTTGTAAAAATATATTTAAAAAAATTATTTTTTTATACTTTTATAGTTTATTTAGAGAAATGAAATAATTATAATAAAAAAAAATATGAAAATAAAGAATTTGAATAAGTATATTTAAATATTTATAAAATATTTACTAATATTAATTGCTTTATTATTTTTCTTTGACAGAAATGTAAATATAAGAATAAAAAAAAAGAAGTATGATATAAAATCATCATTTTATATTAAATTTATTTAATATGAAATTATTTTTAAAAATTTAATTGTTATATTTTGTTTGCAAAATATGATAATATATAATTTTTTGATTTTGTTAAAGAAAAATTTAAGTTAATAATTTATACTAAAATTATTAAAAAAAAATTTAGGATTTTAGATATAATTTATATGGAAATATAAAATTTTGTTATACAAATAAATAATTTTATTTTTTAATAAAATTAATAAAAACCAAATTAATTTTGAAAGAATTATTAAGGAAACTGTTTTAATAATATATTAAAATAAAAAAAAATTGGATAATATTGTTTTTATAATAATTATTAGAATTATTGTTTTAAAAATAATATTTATTAAGAATATAAATCCATCTTAATAAATCTTAATATTATTAATTATTGATAATATAAAGGTTTACCAAAATTTAATATAATTATTTACTATAATTGTGATAGATTAGGATATTTTGCTAGAGATTGCTGATAATTAAAAAAGGATTAGCCCAAGTATATCCGATTTGTTTAATTAAAAATTTTAAAAAAATAATAAGAATAGTGTAAAAAATTGGTATAATAGATTTATATTATTTAGAATGTTTTAGTATTAGAATTATTAACTTTATTGTATGAAATAATTATTTTTTTTTAAAGAAATGAATTTGTGGTGTACTTAATATTTAAAAAAAAAATTTAAATATTGTAAGAAACTATATAATAAAAAAATGATAAAGATATTAATAATATTATATTTGATGTTTTAATACATATTTTAAATAAAGATTTAGAATTAGTTATTTGTGAATTTATATTTTTATTTTATGATTTTATAGTATATAAATATTATTGGATATAGAATTATTTTGTACTAAAAAAATATCTTAAATATTAACAAAATTTAAATGGAGAATTATAACAATTTTATATTGTATTTGTTTCAAAATAATTAGTTAGGGAAATATGTTTTAAAATTATTTTTAAAATTACTTTTTTTAAATTATAAGTCTATTTACAAAGATTTTATTGAAAATTAAGAGTAACATATAATGAAATTAATATTAAACTTGGAAATAAGTATTTATATAAAAAAAAAAATTATCAAAACTAATTAATTATTCTAAATAACCTAGGAGGAATTGAATACAAAAATCCATCTAACTTATTATGATTAATTTTCATTAACAATTGTGCCCAAAGTTATAAAATTTATTAATATCAATTCTATAAAATTAATAATATCTATAAATTATAAAATTTATATAATATATGTTTAAATAAAATTCTTATAAAAAAATATTACTTTATAAAAAAATTATAAAGAAGTTATTATGAATTTTATTAATAAATTATTTATTTTATTATGATAGATCTGTATGGAATAGAACTAATATAAGATTTTATAACTTTTTATTTTAAAAAAGAAGTATTTTGTTTTGGAATTTTATGAGATATAATTTTTATTAGATTATATTTTTTAATATTTAAGATATATTATATAATTTACTTGTAAAGAAGGAGTTATTATATTATTTATAAAAAATAATTTTTTGTTTATATTAATTATATATAAAAATAAATTAATATTATTAAAGAATTATATTAGATTAAAGTTATATTTAAAAAAGAAATTTGTTTTTGATGTTTATAATAATTTATAATAAAAAGATTTTAATGAATTTATATTTGTGAATATTATATAATAATTCTATTATTTATTAAAATTTTAAACTAGTTTGGTTTTAGAATTTAAAATAATTTAAAAAATTTAATTCTAACTTTATTAAAAAAGGACTTAATAAATAACTAAACTTAATTAATAATAAATATTTTAATATTAATATTATTATTAATGGAATTTTTACTAATGTATTTATAGATAGTGGTGTAGAAACTTTTTACATCTCAACCAATTATATTACTTAAAAATATTTTTTAATATAATTTAAAAGTACTTACTATAATATTATTATTTTTAAAAGAAATATTTTAGGAATTGTTTATTATAAAACTATTATAACTATTCTTATTAATGGATATTATAAAAAATAAATAATTAATATTTTTAATTTTTAGAAAAATAATCTAATTTTAAGTTTTGACTAATTACAAGAATATGATTTTATCATTAATTAAAAAAATAAGATTTTTGATTTTACTTATTATAATTATCAACGATTTCGTTTAAATAATGATTTTAGAATAAAAAGAAAAGAAATATATTTATAATTTATAAAGTATTTTTCTAATAAAAAAATCTATTATTGATTTTGAAATAAATTTAATATTTTTAAATGTATATAACTTAAGACCAAAGATATTTGTAAAATTATTAAAAAAATTGTTAAAAATATTGTTAAAATTCCCAAATAAATTTTTAAATAAATTAAGATTTTTAAAAAATTATTTAATAAAAAAATTTTACCAGAACTTAATAAATTTATTTATAAAATATTAATTTAAAAAAATATTATTTTTAAATTTATATTTATTTATACTTATATATAAGAAGAGTTTGAAATATTTTGAGAATATTTTGAAGAAAACTTATGTAAAAAATATATTTAATTATTTTAATTTTTAATTAAATATTTTATATTATTTGTATTTAAAAAAAACAAAAAATTATGAATATGTATAAATTATTAAAGTTTTAATATTATTATTATTAAAAATTGAATAAAATTATTTTGAATAGATAAGTTGTTGGATTGATTATAAAAAACTAAAAAATTTACTAAAATAAATATAATAATCAGATATTATAATTTTAGAGTTGTATTTAAAGATATTTAAAAAATAGTTTTTAAATGTTGATATGAATTATTTGAATATATAATTATATTTATGGGATTGATTAATGTACTAATATTATTTTAAATTTTTATAAATTATATTTTTAAAGATTATATTGATAAAATATATATTATCTATTTTGATGATATACTAATATATAGTTATAATTTAGAAAAATATAAAAAATATATTATTTTTATTTTTAAAATATTTGATAAATATAATTTTAAGGTTTAATTTGAAAAAACAAAATTTAAAATTATTAAATACAAATTCTTAGAAATTATTATAATAATTAACAAAATTAAAATAAACTTTAAGAAGATATAAATTATTTAAAAATAATCATAACTAAAAATAATTAAAAATATCCAATTTTTTTTAAAATTATATAATTATTATTGATATTTTATTAAATAGTATAATTATATGTTAGCTGTTTTAACTAAGTTTATTAAGATAAAAATTAAATTTGATATAACTTCTAGTTGAATTAATATTTTTAATATGTTAAAACAATTATTTTTTTTAGTATTTATATTTTAATTCTACAATTTAAAATTATTTATTAAAATTGAAATTAATATTTTGAATATTATATTAGACGCATATTTATACTAATTATATCCTAATAATAAATAATATTTTATTGTTTATTTATTTTATAAATTTGATGTTATAGAATTTAAATATCTAATTTATAACAAAAAATTTATAATAATCATATAAGTTTATAAGGTATAAAAAATATATTTATAAATTAAAAAACTTTTTATTGTATATTTTGATTATAAAAATTTTATTTTTTTCTTTATTATTAAAAAATTTAATAGATGATAAGTCTGTTAATAAAAAATATTTAATAAATATAATATAAAAATTATATATTATAAAGGTAAAAAAAATTCAAAAATAGATGTAATTAGTAAAAAACCTAATTTAATATTAAAAATATAACTAAATAAAAAAATAATCTTAAAAAAAAAATTATTTAAAAATATTATTATTAATAAAATTTTTAATATTATTTCTTATATGCTAGATAATTAGTTTACTTAAAAATTAAAGAATAGTTATTAATAATATTTGGTAGTTACTTGAATTTTTTTAAATAATTTAAATACTCTAGAATATTTTATTATTGAATATAAAATTATTTTTTTTAAAAATTTTTATTATATTTTTACTAAAAATTTTCAGCAAAAACTTATTAAATAATATTATAATATATTAATTTATAAATATTTAAAAATTAAACAAATTTAAAAATTTCTAATTAAAAAATACTTTTAACTATAAATATAATAATATATCAAATAATATATTAAGATTTATAATATATATTATAAAAATAAATTTAATTAATATTTATTTTATAATAAATTTTAATTTTATGATATATTGTTAATACCATTTTAAGTTATTTTTTATAATTTTATTTAAGGAATACCAAAATTTTAAAATTTTCTTATTAATATTATATATGATAAAATATTAGTCATTATATATAAATTTAATAAAATAATAATTTTAAAACTATAAAATGTTAAATAGTTTACAAAAAAACTTAAACAAATTTATAATAAATAAATATTTAATTAATATGAGTTATAAATTAAACATATTTATGATAGAGATATTTTATTTTTTAACAAATTCTAAAATTTAATTAAAAATTAAATTAAAACTAAAATTAATATTATTAGTAAAAAATATACTTAAATAAATAAAATAATTAAACAAATCATTTAAATAATAAAAATATAATTATATAATTTCTTAAATATTATATAAAATAATTAAATTAAACTATTTTTTAATTTTAAATTTATATATAATATATTTAAGTACTTGATTATAAAATATATTTTATATAAAATATTTAGAGAATAGAATCCAATAATAATATTATTATTTTTAATATTAAAAAAAATAATTTT
>JAJTUB010000021.1:668482-743234 GCA_036971345.1 Dactylellina drechsleri | reverse complement strand
AATAATCATACTTAATACTCCTATACCCAATATATGGCAAAAAGGTTAATTTATTTATATATTTATATTTAAATTTAGTTAGTAACTATTTAGTAAAATTATATTTATTATATTAAAACCTAATATATCTACCTTTAATTTAAAAAAAAAATAAAAGTTTATAAATATATATATTAAATTTTTACTCTTATATATTCATTACCTTATACAATAACTAGTAATAATTTTATTATATTACATTATTAATTCTAATTTTAAAATAATAAAAATATTATAAAATAATTACTTACCTTCTAAACTAAAAAAATATAATATTTATCTACTATTTACCAATATAGTAATTTGAACTAAATCTAAGAAGTAATATATATTTACAATATATATTATCCAATAGATATTAGTAGTTATATTATTAATAATATTATAAAATATTATATTTATATAATTTTTATAAATTATAATTAATACCAAATTATAGTTTAATATAATAAATTAAGAATTTACTAATTAATATTATATACCATAGTAATATATTAATAATATATTAATAATTATATCTAGCAACTATTATATTGTTTTAAATAAAATAATTTATAATTTAAAAATAATAATTAGTAATATCATACACTATATCAATTATTTCTTTATAAAAAACCTTAAGTTTAATATAATTCTAAGATAACTTTACCAAATATAGTTTTTTATATTATTAAAATTAAATATAAATAATATTACTATTATTATAGTATTTACAAAAAATAATATAATATATTATATATAAATTCATAATAATAATAATTTTTAGATTATCTTTATTTAAAAAGAAAATATATATAGTACTATATCTAGTATAAAATTACCAAAAAAATATAAATATAAAAAAAAAAAATTAAAAAAAAAGTAACTCTCTTGCATAATAGGAAATATAAAAAATTTTTGGAAAAATATTTATAAAAAGGAAATATAAGGAGAATATTTAATATCAATATTATATTAATATTTATATATGTTGTTATATTAAAAATCAAGAATCTTCTAAATATCATACCAAATATAAGAAAATTTATACATAATTAATAATTATATATTATATATTTAAGTATAAAGTATAATAAGTATACTAAAAATAAAAAAATTAAAAAAAATAAAATACTTCTAGTATAACAATAATTTTTTTATATAAAAAAAGGATAATATATTTTTAATACTAAAATTAATATTATATATAAGTAAAAAATAAATAAAATCTATTTTATAAATTATTTATCAACCACTAGTTCAGAACCTGCTATTATGTATAAAAATTTTAATTAAAAGAAGAAATAAATTATTATAAAAATATACTAAATTACTGATTATTTTATATAATTTATTTTAAAGTTTAGTAATATTTCTAAAAGTTAAAAAATAATAAAAAAATAATTAAATAATTTAAATATAGATATAAACTTTTAATTTAATAAGAAGTATATATTTCATACCATCCTTTTTAATAAAAAAATGGTATTATTGTAGGGATTTAATAAAATAGGCTAATTGCATGCTAATATATATTTTCCAATTATTATATAAATAGTTCTTCATAAGGTATGGCAAATTCCTACCATTTATATAATTACCTACCTACAACTGAAAATTAATATTATAATTACTGATTATATATTCTAAGGCACACTTAAACCATATAATAGTCTATATAGAAATCTATGGTTTCTGATTAAAAAAAAAAATAAAAAGTATTATCTAATATTAGCTGTAATAAAAATTAATATTATAATTATTCAGAATGCAAACATGTTGTCTAATATGGATTAATTTTTAAAACTATTTACTAATATATTCTATATTTTCCTTCTAAACTTATTTTCTAGATATAACCAAATTTTTTTTGCATTATAATTTAGAGAAATTACTGCTATAATAATTAAACTAAATTTATTTTAATATATATTTTTAATATAAAACATTACCAATTCCATTATAATTTTTTAAAAAATCATAATAATCATATTTATAATAATCTTAAAATATGGTATTCCTTTTATAAATAATCTTAGTATCTATAAACCAAATAATACATATAAAGATAAAGAAATCATATTTAATATATGTTATTATATAATAAAAATATTAATAAATTTTAATAAAATATTAACAAAAATAAAATATACTAAATTAATAATATTTACTAAAAAATTATATTTTTTAATAAATAACATCTATATCATCAGTTATATATACATATTAAATAAAAGATCTTTAGATATGGAAAAAATTACTATTATAATATTATAACACAATTATAACAATCTAACAAAAATTAGAGTATTCTTTAATATATGTATTTACTATTATATCTAAATTAAAGATTTTATATACATTACTGTACCTATTTTTTTGTTATTTAAGAAAGGCCAATTATTTGATTAATTGGATTTTTAGAGGTGTATTATAAATTATTTAAAAAAATATTTTATATCTGTACTAATATTTAAAATCTCTAAATATTAAATTATTTATAAGAAGGATTATACTGATGGTAGATGCCTTTTTTTCTGGATAAGGTGTAATATTATTATAAGATTTTAATAAGAAAAGGTACTTTATACACTATAAAAGTGGTGTTTAGAATAAAATAGAATGAAAGTATGATACTATGAAAAAAAAATATAAGAAATTACTGAAAATATTAAAGAAGCTATACTTCTAGTTATATAAAATTTATTTCAACATTAAATCTAATGTTAATATACTTATAGTATAGTTTAATATACTGGTAACAAATTTTCCAAATATATTAGTAATATAATAGCTAGTCTAAATTTACTTATTCAATTTTGATATTAAACATGTTTTTAACAGGAAGTACATTGTTGTGGATGAATTATTATAGTGTTTAATAATAATAAAGAAGATGCAAATACTGGAAACAAAAAAAAATATAGATGATTTTATAAATACATAACTAAATATTATAGAAGATTGAAGATCCTATATATTAAAAATATAGAAAAAAATGGTATAATATTATAACCTTCTTTCACACTATAAGGAAACCAGATTATGTATTACAGCATATATAAAAATCTATCAAAAAAAAAACAATACTGTTCATCATTGTTAACAACATACTGTGGTGCAAAAAGAAAGAAGGCCATAGTTCATACTAAAGGATTATAAATAGGAAGCATAAGTAAGAAAATATTATTAAAAAATTATATAATAATAGCAATCATTATAATACAAAAGTAATTTATCATAAAATCACAAATTAGTACTATTAAAAACAGTTATATTTTGCAGTTCAGAACTATATACAAATATGCAAACAATATCAGCGCCATACTGGTATTTATAAATCTACAATGCTTATGCTATCCAAAAAATTATACTTATAAAAGAAGATTGGAATAAATCTCATATATATACCAATATCACAAGGCAAGAATTATATTATAAATACCAAAAATTACCTAACAAAATAAATAAAAACCAAAACTATAATTACTACAAAATTAATACATATCACCAAATTCTTAAAAAAAGAAATATTCTCCCAACATGAATATATAAAAAAAGTAATATTAGATGGAGAACTAGAAAACTAAGCTATACTTTTAAAAGTAATACAACAATATAATATCAAGATCTAGTAAATCTCTACATATTATTTATAATTTAATAACATAATTAAAAAAGGATACTAAAATATAAAAAATACTTTAGTCAAAATATATAATAAAGATAATAGCAAATAAACAAAGTACTTATATTTTATATTATAGGTAGATTGTGTTACTATTAAAAAAACAACCAAATACAGTCTGTACTATCTACTATATAGTATAGATTCATTATTACTTATGGATTTAGTATATCTGATATAGAATATATTATCATGGCCTAATATTCATATAACTGCAGATTTCCTGGCTATGAGAGTATGGTATCTAGAGTAATGGGACGAAGATTTGAAAAAAGCAACTTTTAAATTAGAACGCTATAAGGAGAATGTTGCAGAAACATAGGATAAATATTATACTGTAACAGATAGAGTATTCTAAATAGAAAAAATAATACTATTATATGATATATAATTAAAATTCTCTCATTTCGCAAAATTAAAATATAGATAAATTGGTCTATATTATATTATAAAGGTATATTTAGAGAGAGGGTACTACCACATAGCAGAGCTGAATGGTGTTATTAAAATGAGAATGATTGCAATGGATCAACTAAAATCATTCTATGTTCAAAAATCTAATAATATAATGTAAAGTGAGGTGTTATAGCTAGGTAACCATATTTCTATTATTATGCCCAAATTTGTAGAAATTCCAACATTAAATGGCACAGATCTAACCATTTTAGAATCGGAAGTTGATTACTGATTACAAGACATAAATTAGACATTAACCAATAATCTTCAGAGATAGTATGATCAAAATACAAAGAATGTGGAGAGAATAGATGAAATAAGTTCTAAGCACACAGCAGAAAAGGATGACAATGACAATAAAATGAATAAAGAAGAAGAGGAAGAAGAAGATGATGATAGAGATTTAATTATACTACTAACTAGATTACAGCCCAGGCTTATATAACCATTGATATTAGCAGATAAAACAATCATTGTCTAATATATACAACATTAATTTAGGAAGAAAGGAAGACTATATAAAGTACCAATTATCCCATTATTATATAAACACATAACAGATATATTAAATCCTGCATCTTTTAATAAAAGAACCATTATAAAGAGAGGAAGAGGTAAATTACAAAAAAATTTGTAAACATCTTCGCATTTGTAAACCTTCGAAATCCAACAATTTACTATTTAAAACAAAGAATCCAACTAGCGCCTATATAATTATCTAATCTATATTACACTATCTACAACTTAAACAAAAAATGCAGAATTTAAAAAGATTACTAGACATATTTGTCTATAGATATTGTAAATATACCTATTTAATAATGTAAATTTATAGATATTTCCTTATTATATATATATCTTACTACTAATTATTTTTTATTTTAATCTTCTTTTTTGCTTATTATCATACTATAGATCCATATGTACTATATACATAATCATCAACCATCATTATTACAAAACTATCAAAATGGCCACCATAAGTTCACAAAACAACATTACTATTCCAATTACCCCATCTTCTTCCTCTATACCATCTATGGCCGTGATTATCTATTTAGTTAGTAATATGAGTAATATTAATAGTAGTATATTTAATATTTACTTAAATAATACTATTTTCCTTATTTATGATGCTGTTATTGTGCATATTAAAAATATTATAAATTTATATTATCATATAGAAATTGTAAATAAGTTTAGAAAATAACTTATATTATTTGTAAATCATATATATAATAGTATTAAGGTATTAGTTTTATATATAGAGAATAATAATATATAATTAAAATTATATAAAAATAAGGAAGATTTTATTTAAAAATAAGAATTATTTATTATTATTATAAAAGATATTTATTAAAAATATGATAATTATATGGAAGGTATATAGTAAGTTACTAATATATAAAGAAAAAATATTATAATATTTTTTATTTCTAATTTTTAAAATAGTAATAATATTTAGAAGAGGTTAATAAAACTAGCCAGTTTATGTTAATATAATGTAGCTATAAATCTTATAATTTATACTTAATATAAGTATATTATTAAATAAATTTTTAAATCCCCTAATCTTACTTCTAATATTATTTCTTATACTACAGATGTTAATATGGTTATTAATATAATGAATTAATATATATATTAAAATAAACTTATCTTATATTATTATTTTATTATTAAAAAACAGAAATTAATTTATTATAATATTAATAATAATAGTATACTGGAGATATGTAATTAGAGTATAGTAGGAAGATTTATTATTCCTAAAAGTATGATATTAATATTGATATTAGATTTTGTACTAGCAATAGTACTTATGGAAATATATTTTTTAGTAATATTAATTAGGTTTAATATTATTATTCCTATTATTTCTATTAATACCTATATCTTGGTTATTTTAATTAATAATATAAATATAATTATAATTTTTGTTGTTCTTACTATTTTGATATGGACCCTTATTAACATAGTATTAACCGCTAATAAACTAATTAGAGAAGATAATAATTCTAATAATAATAATAATGTTATACCATATTTATATATTAATAAAAATAAGAGATGTCTGTATATTTTTGTATTTGAAGATAATTCTATAAATGAGTAGAATATCAGTATAGTACTAAAATCTTATGATCATATAATTAAATAAATCTGTATTATATATATTTATAATAAATATAAAAATAAGCCAACCAAACCTCATCATTATTTAAATAATAGAATATTAAATACTAAAAACTATTATTATATAAGGAAAACATATAAATAGGCTATTAAAATAAAAAAGAAAATACACTCCAACAAAATTTAAAAATAGATCTGTTTAATAGCAACATATATCAAATTAGAATAAGATTATATAGAAAAAATGTAGAATGAAGAAGATGGATCAGAAATAATAAGAAAGTATGCTATATGTAGGTATTATATTATAAAACTTATAAATATTATAGGTATATACCAGAAAAATTTGAAATATATTGAATTAGATAGCTGCTTAATTTATGTTATTAATAACTATTTTAACCTAAATAAGATTAAAATAGATATAGAAATATATTTATAGTTTTAGAAATCCTATTGTTTTGAGCATATTAGTAATATTTTTGGTTGATTTAACTATATATTTCTAAAAAGAATATTGTTTATATATAATCAAGATAATATGTTTGATAATGTTATATACCTATCAAAAAATAATTTTGGTGAAATATATATTGTATAGTAAAAAGATAGGACTATTAATATTAATAGTATATTTAATTAATTATAAGATTATGAATTATTAGCTAATGAATATAAAAATAATACTATATATAAATTTTTTATTAATTATATTAATAAAGAATTTAACTATTTTTATTATTATTAATGTCTGACTATTGAAGATAATATAGAGTAACAATATAATTAGTTTTATAATATTTTTTAATAATTTATATAATAAAATTTATATTATTATATAATTTATATTTTTTTTTAGTTTAATACTAATTACTATCTGATCTCCTATCCATATTATATCAAGAATCAGTAGATTAATAATTATATAAATTTCTGCTATTTTAATATATATATAAAAATTTTACTAGATAAAAATAAGTATACTAGATTTATTTAAAATATACTCTTATTAATAAAAAAAAATCTAAAAAATTATACTGAATTAATAAAGGAATTCCATAAACTAAATAAATTAAAAAAATAGTACAATAAAATAATGGTTACTAAAAAGAAAAAAAAAATATAGTTAAATATAAAAACTTAATATATTAAAGATTCTATATATATTAAAAAAAATGAATTAATATATAGTCTATAAGAAGGTATATTTTATTATCAAGATATAATTTATATTTTATATTCCTAACTACCATATAATATTACTAAGTATATTATTATATATTAATATATTATTTTCCCTTAATATATTATAATTTTTAAATATTATATTATACTGGAAAATAAAGGATTTAATTTATAAATTATTTTTATAATTTTTATCATATAATAAACCAGTTTTTCTATTATTGTTATTGGTAATACCCATTGTTATAAATACTTAAATATCAAGTTTAGTCCTATATACAGGCTATATGGCATAAACTACTTAAATAATACCCTATAAAATTATACTTATTATAATAACTATAATATTCTTAAAAATCTCCGCATTATTCTTGGGAATGACTATGACGATTTTAAAGCATGGATTATGGAATAGTGTTAAAATATAGTTATAATAATATATAAATTATTCCAATACTAATTCCAAAAAAATGTTGAAATCTATAGTTTCAAATTCTTCTTACAATTTAGGCATACTTTATTTCCAAAAAATAATCCACTGCCTGATTACCCAAAATTGCATATTACATGTGACTATACGGATAAACAAGATACTAATAAAATAAGCAGCGAAATAAATATAAAAAAGAATAACACAAATAGCATTAGCAATAAAGATGATGGAGATAATACCAATAGTGAGGTGAATGCAGAGGACCTGGCTGACGACACTAATAAGGAGATGGAAGAATGAAATATCAGCACAACACTGACGATTTAGTTTTTACAATCATAAGACGATTGCTAAGGGGGGAGGGAGATATATAAAGAGAATAGATGGTTCTTTTGATGGATTTGGTATTATCCGTTCTGGTTCTGTTAATTCTATGGCGTTCTGGGGATCTGTTGTATTTTGTTCGGTCAACCCATTTGGGCATGGCGGCATCTTGTATGTGTATATATACCTGTTCCTAACTTTTAGCATGTTTATGTTCTCTGTTCATTTCATTATTGATCTTGTTACAGTGTATACATGCACACTCACGGTTTCATTGTCACAGTTTTATCATCATATACACCAATCTTATCATTCCGTTGTTCTCTAGTTATACGTCCTATTCTTCTTATTCTATATATATGGCATTCATTCTCTCTCTATCTAATCCAGCTATTGTCCGGTTAATCGATCAACTCTCTCAAAATTGTAAGGCACCAATGTGGTGTATGGCTATGGATACCATAAGCCAACTTAAGATCCTTACACTAATTAATATCCTAACTATTTTATTATAAATAGTTAGTCAAATTTATTTTATAGGAAATAATAAAAAAATATTTATAGAAATTAGTTATATAATTTTTTACTTATTTTAGATATAAATAAAATAATTATAATAACCTATTATAATAATATACAAATAAGAATTCCTGGTATAATATTTATAAAATAAAAAAATTAGAATTTCGGATTTTTTAATATAATTTATTAAAACATTTTGATGTTGATAAGATAATTTTTTTTAATAATATTTTATTAGTATTTATATTTAATTTTACATATATATTAATTATTTTTTTGCAAGAATATTTTGAAGTTTAAATTTTAAGTTATTATTTTAATTTAATTATTATTTTTTTATATATTATTTGCTTATATTATCATTATTTTATATAATTATAATAGATAGAAGTTTTATATAAAATATTAATTTATATTAAAAATATACTTATACCAAATACTAATTTTATAAAATAGTCTTAATTATATAAAATTTAATTTTTATATAAATTTTTATTTGCTTTAAGAATAAGATTTTAATAAATAATACTTCTATATAAATCTTAATTTTTAAAAAAAGGAGATAATATTATAAATTTTATAATTTTAATAATATAATGATTTATATAATATTCTAAACTATATTATTTTTAGTTTTACTTTACTATATTTTTCATAAAAAGCTACTTACTTATATATTATATTTACCTATTTTATTCAGATTTTTATACTATATATTTATATATTATATAATTGTTTATAAATTTGTATAATATTAAATAATAAGTAGATAAGTAGTAAGTACTACTTAATAATTTATAAAAACTATATATATAAATATATAATTATTTATATTTATATAAAGCATTATTATATATATAAAACTATTATTAAGACTAATAAATAATTCTTACTTTTTATCAATTAACTCAAATATAATACAAACTTGTAGTTTACTATCATTTTATTATTATTACACTTTTTATTTAATAGTTCTACTATTCCTAATAACACACATACTTCCCTAAATCAAGACCTGAATAATAGGATTAAGAAACAGAAGCCGGAGGAAGCTTACTGTAGCCTCCAGGCCACAGATGTAATAATTATAAAAAAATATTTTATTAATATATTATAATAAAAGTATATCAACATATAACTAATAAATTTTTTAATAATACCAAACAATCTTCCAGTATTTAATAAAAAATTTTTATAATTTTTTAATATTTAATACAAAAGGTTCTTAATAATTTAAAATTTCCATTTTTAAATATACCAATTTTTTTTTTTATAAATACTAATATAAATATTATAAATCAAAAAAAAAAGTTTAAAAAGTTTTTTTAATTTTTTGTAAGACACATTATATCTAGTATAAGTTATAATACTATTATATATTTCGTTTTTAGTTTTTGTATTTCTTTATTTTATTATAGTTAAATAGTTAGATCAATAAATATATATATAGATTTTTCTATTAATATATTTTCTGTAAGATTTTTAGTAAATATATCACAACTGGTACCAAATTTTTAAATTTTAAATTATTTTAGATTTTTAAATCTTTTTATTATCCCTAATATTTCAATTTTCAAATTATTATAAATAAAATATATATTCTAATATCTAAAATAATTATTATTTCTATTATCAAAAACAATATTAACTTTTTGATATCTAAGAAAAAACTAATAGTATTATCCTCAGGCTCTCAAATTATTTTTTTACTATTCTGTCCCAGACATACAGAGTCTAGTATTGTTTAGATATCAGCAAACATAAAGTTGCCGTTTCAGAAATCCTATCATCAGATGACCAGGACGGCAACACATTTTTTTGCTGATGTAGGTATATAAGAAAAATAGGTTTATAAATAAATTAAAAAAAATAAAATTTAATTATAAATTGTTTTTTTTTTATAAACTTAAGCAGACTTCTCTTTTTTTTATTTTAATCAAAAATATTATATATACTTACTTGAAATAATTTTTTTATTATTATAAGTAAATTAATATTATTTATTTTATATATTTATTTTTATATTTTATATAAAAATATGTTTTTAGTGTTATATATTAAAAAACAACAAATTTCAAACAAAATATATATAAGTTTACACTAATAAAAATTTGTAATACAAGATTTTACAATATAGAATCTTATATTTAGCAAATAATTAATATTAACTATTTTAAATATAATATTTTATATTTTTTGAATAAAGAGATTAATTATACTAATATATTATTTATAATATATTATATTTTTAGAATCTAAAGCTGCTTAATATTTAAATTAATTTAAATTTATAAATTTATTATATAAGTATAGTAGAGATTTATTTCTAATTAGAGTGCGACATAAGTTGGTTTTAACCTAGAAACCAGCGGGTTAAGTCGGTTTGAGAGGGGTCATGGGGAACCGCTAAGTAATTTAATATAAATCATAAAAAACCGCTAAATGGTTTGATATTAGTTGTAAGAAACCGCTAGGTAGTTTGATATGGGTTCATCAGCAAAAAATCTGAACCCCCCAGAGGTCATTGTGTGGAGCACGGGAGGCTGATAGGGATGTAGGAAGGTTGTTATATGACGACAGAAGGCCGATATTAATCTTGGTATACCCCATCAAAACTTCAAAGTAATTAACTGTGGACATCTGCTTCTCAGAGTTTAATACAATCTTTTTATAATGTTAAATTAATATAAGCCTTTTTTTAACTTTTTATTATTTTTTATTTCTTTTTTTATATTGTATTTTTTTAGAATATCTTAGTCCTTCTACAGATGCATTCTGTTTAATATAATAAAATTAAAAAATAATAAATATAAAAATGATAATTAATATTAAGATGATATATTTAATTTTGAATTATTATATTTAGAATTTATGGTATAAGTAATAGTTTTTATTAAATTACCAACATCAGTTAATAACTTAAGAAAACACTAGTGTACTAAATTAGTTACTGATTTTAATTGTGAAAAAATTATAAAAAAAAGGTTGATGAAACTTTAACTAAAGCCTATAAATCTTCCAATGTTTTTAGCTAGTTTTGTGAAGATTTTTCCACTTAGAAAAAGATTTAATAAAAACTTATTATCTAAATATAAAAATTTAATTTTTAAAAAATAAAAATCTAACTTTTTTCTTTGATGATTCTGTAGTAAAATTTAGCTGGATGTTTCTTAGATGGAAGTGTATGTTTAAAGTCTAGTAAAAGATATTAGGTTAAATTTAATATTTATCAAAGTTGTTTATAGATTCTTTTTTTTTGTGGTCTAAATATTATAATTATAAGTTAATACTAGTCAAATATATTATTATATTAAAAATTTTTATTTATATTTAGTAAGTACTGCTAAGGATATTATACTAAATGTATATAATCTGAGTTATCTTAATACTAGTATTTGATTAAATAAAATTAAAATTTTATTAAATACTAAGTTATTAAAATATTTTATGAAAAAAGGAATTATAATTAATTTTCTTGTTAATAGATATTTATAATCTACTAACAGATACTTATAAATTCTCTTTATATATTTGGTGATTTTAAAAGTTTTAATTTATTAGTATTGGAATTTGTAAAGAGGAAGAGGGATTAAAAAATTAAATTTTATAAAAAAATTAAATTCTAAGATTTTAGCATGGACTATTACATATATTTAAATTATGTTATAATCAGAAAATTAGTTTTAAAATTATAAATAATTATAATAAAACTTCTAACATCTGTTATAATATTTTTATAGTTAATTAGAATTTAGCAATTTTTAATAACTTATACATTAACATAATTAGTTGGGTTTAAGAAAAACTAATATTATACTATTAAAATCTTATATAATCTTATGTTAATATACTGTTAAATAAATTACCTAGAATTTGAACTTGTCAAAATTTTATACTAATAAATAATAATAAAAAGAAGAAATTAAATTTACTGTTAAAAAAATGAAAGGAGATTAAAAATATTTAATAAAAATTTTTATTTATTTTTTTTTATTTTAATATATAATTTTAGATATATAAATAATTATAATAAATTTTTTTTTTTTAAAATTTAATTGGATACTAGAAGGTAATTATAGAACTATAAAGAGATATAATTAGATGCTAAAAGTTATATATAAAACCAAATATTATTAATTTTTTATAACTTCTTATAACTAATAGGATAATTTTAGAACATAAAAGATTGCTGAACCATCCAAGTGATCTGATGGCTCGGATGTCAACAAATTTTTTTGCTGATGTTGTGGGGAACCACTAAGTGGTTTTTCTAAAAATTAAAAACCATCCAAAAACTGACGGTTCCCCGCTTATCAATAAGAATTATTAGATTATGTAATCAAATCACATGATCACCAAAATTTTTATTATATAATTTTAATTTTTTTAATTTAATTTTTTCGATTTTTTTATGAAAATAATTTAAAATTAGGTTNACGTATACGTATATACGACGTATACGTATATACGACGTATACGTATATACGACGTATACGTATATACGACGTATACGCATATAGTACGACGTATACGCATATACAACGTACACGTATATAGTACGACGTATACGTATATGGTACGACGTATACGCATATACGACGAATACTTATATAGTACGACGTATACGCATATACGACGTATACGTATATAGTACGACGTATACGCATATACGACGCATACGTATATAGTACGACGTATACGCATATACGACGTATACGTATACACAACGTATACAACGTATGCGTAAATAGTACGACGCATACGTATACATCGTATATGTGGAGGTGTGTTCGGCTGTATTTTCGACAAAACGTTTTCGAAAAAAATGCAAAGTCAAAAAACCTTTTCAAAACCCAAAATTTTTTTGAAAACTTTTGAATTTTCAAAAAAAAAATCAATCAACTCGTATTTTTCGTCTATAAACGGTTTAGCGCTTAATTTTATTTAATTAAATTTAATTTAAAAACTCAGTAAAAAAGCACTAGTCGTTTTAGCGTGTTTCAAGATCTCCCACACCTAATTTTAAATTATTTTCATAAAAAAATCGAAAAAATTAAATCAAAAAAATTAAAATTATATAATAAAAATTTTGGTGGTCACGTGATTTAATTTAAAACGGTTTCTTGGCGGTGCGGTTTTTTGTTATTGTCACGGTTTTTAAACCCGTGCTTGGTTTTTGTTTTAAAAGAAAAACCAACCCGTGGGTGGTTTCTACTGTCTAAAAACCGACCCGTGGGTGGTTTCGACCATCTAGAAACCAACCCAACCCGCCCCATGTCGCACTCTATTTCTAATATTTTGATCTCCAATCAAACCTAGTTTTAAAAATAATCCACTTAATAATCTATATAATATTAAAATTTGTAAATTTATTCTATAATCACATATTTTAATATTAAAATTTCTTAAATATTAAAATGGTTTTAAAAATAAAAATTATTATTAGGTATAAATTTATTAAACTTAAAATAATAATTTTAATAAAAAATAAAAAAACTTCTAAAATAATGTTTCTCAAAAGATTATAATAAAATAAATTAAAAAATAAATATATTACTAAATTATTATTCTATATATAAAATAATTCTTTTTTTTTAACTAAATATAATAATTACCTTTTAAAAAATTAAAAAGATATAAAAATTTATTAATTTTTTAATACTCAAGTCTATTTTTGCTTGCTTATAACGTACCTCACCGGGAAGCGGGACACACCAAGAAGCGGGACACTTACTCTAAGCAAGAAAACTATATTAAAGAAATCTAAAAATTATATTAAAAATCTATCACCAAACACATCAATCAACTATTAACTTCCATCAACAATAAAATTATTAAAAAAAATTGTAAAATTATAAATCCAACAGTATGCAATCCAGAAAATCAAGTTTATTATATAATACACATTTCAATTATATACTATTTGTAATTATTTTTAAAATTACTACTAAAAATAGGTGGTATATACATGTATAGTGCTAAACACAATACATGATTTATTAACACCACACTAGTAAACTAATCAGTTTTTTTGTATATATCATTAAGTATAGTAGTTATAATATAATTTACAACATTTTTTACAATATATAATGCATAGTTGTAATTATAAACGTAACGGAAGTTAATAATAAGTTAATGGTCAATTAATAATTTAGTAATAGATTTTTAATATGGTTTTTGGATTTCTTTAATATAGTTTTCTCG
The DNA here is from genome assembly GCA_036971345.1 of Dactylellina drechsleri. Taxonomy (NCBI): domain Eukaryota; kingdom Fungi; phylum Ascomycota; class Orbiliomycetes; order Orbiliales; family Orbiliaceae; genus Dactylellina; species Dactylellina drechsleri. The sequence goes on along the minus strand of JAJTUB010000021.1, from coordinate 728,262 downwards.
CTTAGAGTAAGTGTCCCGCTTCCTGGTGTGTCCCGCTTCCCAGTGAGGTACGTTATCATAAATTATACAAAATTAAGTATATAATAGCAGAAATTTAAGATAAAAACAAAATATTTTAAAAATTATATAAAAAGTTATAGAATATTTTATTATTAATTATTTTAAGTATAAATACCCCTTTTTAATGAATATATCTATAATAAATTGTCACAGACCTATGGTCTTGATAGTATAAATACCTGTACCTTGTTTTATGTTATATTGTTTTTAGTTTTGTTTTGTTGTATTTTTAATATAATATTTATTATCCATATACTTGTGCTTACTTATTTTGTTTAGATTTTTGTTATACGGCATTATATATTATGTGATGTATGATGTATGATGAGTAATATGTAAGTATGTGATTTGTAACTCAAGTGATATGTGATACCAGATATGTGATTATGCAATTATTTATATTTGTATGAAGTATTATTATGTATATAAGATTATTGTTAGGATTGATGAATAGTTTTTATTTTTTATTAGTTAACTTAAATATAATATAGATTTATAGTTTACTATTATTTTATTATTGTTATACTTTCTATCTAATAGTTTTATTGTTTTTAGTAATATGCATATTTTTCTAAATTAAAATCTGAATAATAGGATTAAGAAATAAAAGCTAAAATAAGCTTACTATAACCTTCTAAAATCATAAATATAATATTTTGATTAATTTAATTTAGTTTAAATAAAAGATTTATATATATATTAAATTTTTTTATATTTAAAAATATTTAAGAATATTTTTTTAAAAATATAAAATTAAAAGATACTTTAAATCTAGAATTTATTAAAAATAAAAATAAAGAATATAATTATTTTTATAAAATATAAAAATGGTAATTAAATAAAAGAGCGCACTCTATTATATAAATATTAGAATATCAAAGATTTAATAAAAAATAAAAAATAATAATTATATTTTTTAAATTAATATTTAAAACTACTATAAAAAAAGTATATATTAATAACTAAGATTATATCTATATTTTTAATATAAAAATATAGATTATAAAAGAAATACCCAAAAAAAGCTTAGTAAAATCTTAAAAAAAAGAAATTTTAATATATAAGATATTAGTACATATAAAAAAATATATTAGAAATTTAAATATAATAATAAAAATCCTAAGATAAATAAAATAATAATTTAAAATAATAATTATAAAATAATTATTAATATTATTAATAAATTCTTCTAGTTAATATATTAAAAATTTTATAAAAATTTTAGAAGAAACTGTTAAAATGATTAATTTTATTAAAAATTCTAATAAGATATTTAAATTGGGAGATTTAATTAAGTTTAAAAAACAATTTAAGAAATTTGATTAATTTCTTAATTAGCTTTTAATTTATTATTTTTTTAATGTAAATTAATTTTTTATAAATAAATATAAGATTTGTTTTATAGAAATATATTTAAAAAAATTATTTTTTTATACTTTTATAATTTACTTAAAAAAATAAAATAGCTACAATGAGGAAAAATATAAAAATAAAAAATTTAAATAAATATATTTAAATATTTATAAAATATTTATTAATATTAATTACTTTATTATTTTTCTTTAATAAAAATATAGATATAAGAATAAAAAAAAAGAAATATAATATAAAATTATTATTCTATATTAAATCTATTTAATATAAAATTATTTTTAAAAATTTGATTACTATGTTCTATTTATAAAATATAATAATATATAATTTTTCAATTTTGTTAGAAAAGGATTTAAGTTAATAATCTATATTAAAATTATTAAAAAAAAATTTAAAATTTTAGAAATAACTTACATGGAAATGCAGAATCTTACTATATAAATAGATGATTTTATTTTTTAATAAAATTAATAAAAACCAAATTAATTTTAAAAGAATTATTAAGGAAATTGTTTTAATAATACATTAAGATAAAGAAAAATTAGATAATATTAATTTTATAATAATTATCAAAATTATTGTTTTAGAAATAGTATTTACTAAAAATATAAATTTATTTTAATAAATCTTAATACTATTAATTATTAATAATATAAAGGATTATTAAAATTTAATATAATTGTTTATTATAATTATAATAGATTAGGATATTTTGCTAGAGATTGCTGATAATTAAAAAAAGATTAGTTTAAATATATTTAATTCACTTAATTAAAGACTCCAGAAAGACAACAAAAGTAATACAAGGAATTGATATAATAAGTTTGTATTATCTAAAATATTTTAACACCAGAAGAACTATTAATTCTATTACATAAAATAATTATTTTTTTTTAAAGAAATAAACTTGTAGTATATCTAATATTTAAAAAAGAATTTTAGATATTATAAGAAGCTATATAATAAGAAAATGATGAAAATATTGATAATATTATATTTAATGCCCTAATATATACCCTAAATAAAAATTTAGATTTAGTTATCTATGAATTTATATTTTTATTTTATAATTTTATAGTATATAAATATTATTAAATTTGGAATTATTCTGTTTTTGGAAGATACCTTAAATATTAATGAAATTTAAATAAAAAATTATAGTAATTTTATATTATATTTATTTTAAAATAATTAATTAGGAAAATATATTTTAGAATTATTTTTAAAATTATTCTTCTTAAACTATAAGTCCACTTATAAAAACCTTATTAAGAATTAAAAATAATATATAATAAAATTAATATTAAATTTAAAAATAAGTATTTATATAAAAAAAGGAACTATTAGAATTAATTAATTATTTTAAATAATTTAGAAAAAATTAGATATAAAAATTTATTTAATTTATTATAACTAATATTTATTAATAATTATATTTAAAATTGTAAAATTTATTAATACTGACTTTATAAAACTAATAATATTTATAAATTACAAAATTTATATAATATATATTTAGATAAAATTCCTATAGAAAAATATTATTTTATAGAAAAGTTATGAAGAAGTTATTATAAATTTTATTAATAAGTTATTTATCTTATTATAATAAATTTATATAGAGTAGAATTAATATAAGACTTTATAATTTTTTATTTTAAAAAAAAAGCTTTTTGTTTTAGAATTTTTTAAAATATAATTTTTATTAGATTATATTTTCCAATATTTAAAATATACTATATAATTTATTTGTAAAATAGGAGTTATTATATTGCTTATAAAGAATAATTTTTTGTTTATATTAATTATATATAAGAATGGACTAATATTACTAAAATATTATATTGGGTTAAAGTTATATTAAAAAAAAAAACTTATTTTTAATGCTTATAATAATTTATAATAAAAAAATTTTAATGAATTTATATTTATAAATATCATATAATAATTTTACTATTTATTAAAGTTTTAAATTAGTTTAGTTTTAGAGTTTGAAGTAATTTAAAAAATCTAACTTTAGTTTTATTAAAAAAGAACTAAATAAATAATTAAATTTAATTAATGATAAACATTTTAATATTAATACTACCATTAATGGAATTCTTGTTAATGTATTTATAGATAGTAGTGCAGAAATTTTTTATATTTTGATTAATTATATTATTTAAAAATATCTTTTTATATGATTTAAAAGTATTTATTATAATGTTACTACTTTTAGAGAAAATATTTTAGGAATTGTTTATTATAAAACTACTATAATTATTTTTATTAATGGATATTATAAAAAATGAATAATTAATATTCTTGATTTTTAAAAAAATAATTTAATTTTAGGTTTTAATTGGTTACAAGAATATGACTTTGTTATTAATTAAAAAAATAAAACTTTTAATTTTATTTATTATAACTATTAATAATTTTATCCAAATAATAATTATAAAATAAAAAGAAAAAAAGTATATCTATGACTTATAAAATATTTTTTTAATAAAGAAATTTATTATTAATCCTAAAATAAACTTAATATTTTTAAATGTATATAGTTTAAGGCCAAAGATGTCTGTGAAATTGTTAAAAAAATTATTAAAGATATTATTAAGATTTTTAAATAAATCCCTAAATAAATTAAAACTTTTAAAAAACTATTTAACAAAAATACTCTATTAAAATTCAATAAGTTTATTTATGAAATATTATTTTAAAAAAGTATTATTTCTAAATTTATGTTTGTTTATATTTATATATAAAAAGAGCTTGAAATATTCCAAAAATATCTTAAAAAAAATTTATGTAAAAAATATATTTGATTATTTTAATTTTTAGCCAGACACCCCATACTATTTGTACTAAAGAAAAATGGAAAATTATGAATATATATAGATTATTGAAGTTTTAATACCATTACTATTAAAAATTAGATAGGATTATTTTAAATAGATAAGTTGTTTGATTAACTATAAAGAGTTAAGAAATTTATTAAAATAAATATAATAATTAAATATTATAATTTTAGAATTATATCTAAAAATATTTGGAAGATAATTTTCAGATACTAATATAAACTATTTGAATATATAATTATATTTATAAAATTAATTAATATACTAGTATTATTTTAAACTTTTATAAATCATATTCTTAGAGATTATATTAATAAAATATATGTTATTTACTTTAATGATATATTAATTTATAGTTATAATTTGGAAGAATATAGGAAATATGTTGTTTTTATTCTTAAAATATTTGACAAATACAACCTTAAGGTTTAATTTGAAAAAAATGGAATTTAAAATTACTAAATATGAATTTCTAGGAGTTATTATAATAACTAATAGAATTAAAATGGATTTTAAGAAGATATAAATTATTTAAAAATAATTATAATTAGAAATAGTTAAGAATATTTAATTCTTTTTAGGATTATATAATTATTATTAATGCTTTATTAAATAATATAGTTATATATTAGTTGTTCTAAATAAACTTATTAAGATAGGAATTAAATTCGATATAACTTCTAATTAAATTAATATTTTTGATATATTAAAATAATTATTTTTTTTAGTATTTATATTTTAATTTTATGATTTAAAATTATTTATCAAAATTGAAATTGATATTTTAAATGTTGTATTAGGTGTATATCTATGCTAATTGTATTTTAATGATGAATAATATTTTATTATTTATTTATTTTATAAATTTGACACTATAGAACTTAGATATTTAATTCATGATAAAGAATTTATATTAATTATATAAGTTTGTAAAATATGGAAAATATATTTATAAGTTAAAAAACCTTTTACTATATATTCTGATTATAAGAATTTTATTTTATTTTTTATTATTAAAGAATTTAGTAGATGATAAGTTTGTTAGTAGGAAATATTTAGTGAATATAATATAAGGATTGTATATTGTAAAAGTAAAAAAAATTTAGAAGTAGATGTGATTAACAAAAGATTTGATCTGATATCAGAAGTATAACTAGATAAAAAAGCGATTTTAAAAGGAGAATTATTTGAAAATATTATTATTAATAGAATCTTTAATGTTACTTTTTATATATTGGATAATTAGTTTACTTAGGAATTAAAAAATAGTTATTGATAGTATTTGGTAACTACTTGAATCTTTTTAAATGACCTAAATACTCTAGAATATTTTATTATTGAATATGGGATTATTCTATTTAAAAATTTTTATTATATTTTTACTAAAAATCTTTAACAAAAACTTATTAAACAATATTATAATATGTTAGTCTATAGATATTTAAGAGTGAAATGAATTTAAGAATTTTTAATTAAATATTATTTTTAGCTGCAAATACGATAATATATTAAATAATATATTAGAATTTGTAATATGTGTTATAGAAATAAATTTAGTTGATACTTATTTTATGGAAAATTTTAATTTTATAATATACTGTTAGCACCATTTCAAGTTATTTTTTATGATTTTATTTAAAAAATGCTAAAATCTAGAGATTTTTTTATTAATATTATATATAACAAAGTACTAATTATTGTTTATAAATTTAATAAAATAGTAATTCTAAAACTATAAAATATTAAATAGTCTATAAAAAAACTTAAATAAGTTTATAATAAACAAATATTTAGTTAATATGGATTACAAGTTAAACATATCTATGATAAAAACACCTTATTCTTTAGTAAATTCTAAAATTTAATTAGAAATTAAATCGGAACTAAGATTAATATTGTTAGTAAAGGATATATCTAGATAAATAAAATAACTAAATGAGTTATTTAGATAATAGAAATATGGTTATATAATTTCTTAAATATTGTATAGAATAATTGGGTTAAACTACTTTTTAATTTTAAATTTACATATAATATGTCCAAGTATTTGACTATGAAATACATTTTATATGAAGTGTTTAGAGAATGGAATCCAACAACAATATTATTATTTTTGATATTTAAAAAAATAGTCCCTTAAGCAGATGAATACATTAGAAATATAAAAAATCTTTATAAAAATTTTTAAAAAAACCTCTAATTTATAATAAAACAAATATCGCATTATTATAATTAGAAGAAAATAGAAATATTATTTTTAAAAAAAGAAAATAAAGCATACCTGCTTACCAAATACATTAAATGAAAAAAATGTTAAAACAAAAAATTTGATTACCAAAAATATAAATTTTTTATAATTATAAAAAAATTTAGTAATAATATTTTTGAATTAGAAATCCTAGGATTTATATGCATTCATTAATCATTTCATATCTCACTCTTAAAATTAGCCCCAGAAGACCTAAAAAAAAACCTTAATAATAAAAAACTAAAACTTAAAGATTATATAGAATATAAATTTAAAAAGATCTTAGATGGACCTAATTAAAAAAATAAATACCTTATCAGATAATTACCACCTTACAGACTATAAAATAACTCTTAAATTTTAAAAAATAATATATTCCCAAAAATCATTTAAACCTACCTTAATCAAAAAATTATATTATTATCTATAAAATAAGGATGTGGAAGATTAAAAAAAAATCCCATTTCAAATTAAGATTACAAAAAATTAGTATAATTAAAATTAAAGACTTCCAAAATTAATACTAATAACTCTCTTTTAAACTCTTTTAATTCTTTAGAAGCTTGCTTAATTTTCATTTTATTTTCATTTTTTAATTTTTTCTTTTTTATTAATTTTTGCTTATACAGCATATTATTATAATTAACCACTTTTTAATATTTTAATTTTAATAATTTCAATTTTTTTTATTTTTAAATAATCTTTGCTTAAAGTTTTTTTTGTGCTTTTTTAAAATCCAATAGCTTTTTCTTTTTATTATCTAACTAATAATTTAAACAATTTATTACTAAAAAACAAATTAATTAGATTTATTTTTATTTTAATAAAAAAATATTTATAAAAATTAGTTAAATATTTTTTTTTATTATTTCTAATATAAACAATATAATTTTTATAGTTTGATATAATTATACAAGAATAACCATTCCTTTTATAATACTTATAAGAAATAAAAGCTAGAATTTTGTATTTTTTAATACAATTAATATAAGAATTATACTAATCATAAAAAAATTATTTATTTTTTTTTTAATAATATTCTACTAGTATTTATACTTAATTTTAGATATATATTAATTATTCCCTTACTAAAATATTTTAAAATTTAAATTTTAAATTATTATTTTAATTTAATTATTATTCTTTTATATACTTTTATTTATGTTATTATTTTATTTTATATACTTATACAAACAAAAATTTTATATAAAATACTAATTTATACTAAAAATATCCCTATACTAATATTAACTCTATAAAATAGTTTTATTTATATAAAATCTAATTTTTATATAAACTTTTAAACTACCTAAGCATTAAGTCTATATAAAACTTATTACTATATAAATATTAATTTTTAAAAAAAAGAAATAATATTATAAATTTATAATCTTAATAACACAAATACCTATACTTTATTCTATACTACATCATTCTTAGTTCTGCTTTACCATATTTCTAATATAATATTTATTATTTATATATTTGTGCTCACCTATCCTATTTAAACCCTTATCATACAACACCATGTATTACATAATATATAATATATAATAAGTAATATATAAGTATATAACTTATAATTTAAGTAATATATAATATCAAATATATAATTATACAATTATTTACATTTATATAAAGTATTATTATATATATAAAACTATTATTAAAATTAATAAATAATTCTTACTCTTTATCAGTTAACTTAAATATAATATAAATTTATAGTTTATTATTATTTTATTATTATTATACTTTTTATTTAACAGTTCTATTGTTCTTAGTGATATGTATATTTCCTTGAATCAAGATCTGAATAATAGGACTGAGAAACAGAAGCCAGAGTGAGCTTGCTGTGACCTCCCAGGGCCACAGGTGTAACATAAATACTAATTCTCTAATATATAGTAATAAACAAATTTACAATCCATATAAATAAATAAACTATTATATATAAAAATAGTAGATTATATTATTATATCATACTGTTACACCTGTGGTCCTGGGGAGGTCACAGCAAGCTAACTCTGGCTTTTGTTTCTCAGTTTTATTGTTCAGGTTTTGATTTAGGGAAGTATGTGTGTTACTAAAAATAGTAGAACTGTTGGATAGAAAGTATAACAATAATAAGATAATAGTAAACTATAAGTCTATATTATATTTAAATTAACCAATAAAGAGTAAGAACTATTTATTAGTTTTAATAATAGTTTTATATATATAATAATACTTCATACAAATGTTAATGATTGCATATGTTATAAGATTGTTTATATAACTTAAGCAAGTATATAATATTCTAAGGATTACAAGGTCACTTTTACTAAATTTGCAATTATGTAATATCATTATGTGATATATGAATATGGTAGTACAAAAATCTGAATAAAATAGATAAATGTAGTACATAAATAGTCAATCTCTTTATAAGAGATACAATAAAGTAAAGCTGGGAATAATATAACATAGAATACAATATAGGTAATTCGTACTATCAAAACTATATGTCTATAATATTCATACTATTAAGACCATATATCTGTGACATTATCTCCTCCTTTTAAAGAACAAATTCCATGCAGAATTAACTTTTAAGAAGAATCTGTTTTTATAAGGTGTGAAAATCTATATAAAAATTACATTCTATATAATTAAAATTATTTTATAAAATTAGTATCTAGTATAAATATGTTTTTAATATAAGTTATCATTTTATATGAAACTTCTATCTATATAAATTATATAGAATAAAAATAATATAAATAAATAATACATAAAAAAAGATAACAATCAATTCAAAATAATAACTTAAAACTTAAATTTTAAAACATTTTTATAAAAAGATAATCAATATATATCTAAAATTAAATATAAATACTGGTAGAATGAGTAAAATGAAACAAGTCTTTTTCTTATATTTAATAAAATCTTTATACCAATTATATTAAACATTTTGGTATTCTAGCCTTTATATTTTGTAAATATTATATATAAAACAGTTATACTTATATAATTATATCTAATTATACCAATTATATTATTTGTATTAGGAATAATCAGAGGGGTTAGTTAGTTAATTTTTATAAATTTATTTTTCTAACTAAAAATGAATTTTGCTGATATGGTGTAGTGGATCGTTTAAATCAAAAACTGGATAAAAAAAAAAAAGAGTTAAAAACTTTAAAAAAAAAATAAATAATTATTTAATAAAAATAAATTTTTATTTAATAAAAAGCAGCTAAACTTCAAACTAAGGTAATTTAGAAAAAAAAAAAATTAAAATAATTAAAATCAAAATATTATAAAATAATTGTTTATAATGGCATACTTTATAAATAAGAATTAGTTAAAGAAAAAAAATTAAAAAAAAAAAGTAAAATAAAAATCAAGCAGACTTTTAAAAATTTAAAAAAATTTAAAAAAAAAATGTTAATATTAGTTTTAAAAATTTTTAATTTTAATTATATTAATTTTTTATAATCTTAATTTAAAATTGGATTCTTTCTTAGTTTTCTATATTTTTATTTTATAAATAGTAATATAGTTTTTTAATTAAAGTAAATTTAAATAATTTTTAAAAATATATTATTTTCTAAAATCTAAAAATTATCTTAGAATCCATAAGATAGTAATTATTTAATAAAATATTTATTTTCTTAATTAAATTTATTTAAAATTTTTTTAAATTTATATTTTATATGATTTTTAAATTTTAATTTTTTATTATTTAAATTTTTTCTTAAATTTTTAAAAACTAATTTTAAAAGTAAGATATAAAATAATTAATAAATATATATAAATCTTGGAATTTCTAGTTTATAAATATTATTACTAAACTTTTTTATAATTATAAAGAATTTATATTTTTAATAATCAAGTTTTTTGTTTTGTTATTTTTTTTATTTGATATATTTGATAAGTAAATATACTTTATTTTTTTTTTTTAAAAATAATACTTCCATTTTTTTTTAATTATAATAACGTTAGTCACCTAGAAGCCGACCACACCTAGAAGCCGACCACTTTTTAGTGAGACACCATACCAAAAATCTAGCAGCGCACTATACTAAAAATCTGATAATATTTAATTAATATTCTACTGGATAAAAGCTACGAGCTCTTTTTTTAAAATTTTATGTATAGATATATATATATTAAGTAGTATTGTGTTTAAAAACTATATATTAGTGTGGTGCTGGAAACCAATATAGATATATAGATATATTAGTATGTTAATGTGTTAATGTATAAATATATAAGTGAGTAAACACTGCGGCGGCAAAAATTAAAAATACAAAATTAAATTATATATTAATTATGGTAGCTATTATCACTATTTATATTACTATCTTCCTTGCTATTTTCTTTGTTGCTGTCTTCCTTGTTATCTTCCTCGCTGTCTTTTTTATTACTTTCATCTATAATCACAGGCTGCTGCTGACTACTATTATAAAGCTAATTGCGACTATAACTAAAAATAATATTACTACAAGTACTCTGATTATTCTAAGTATTCTGGTTATTCTAACTATTTTAGTTATTTTGGTTATTATAAAAATAACCACAGCTATAAGAGTAAACATTGTCAGTAGCAATAAGTTTATTAACTACTTTCTTTATTTTTTATTATATTTTTTAATTTGCTTCTATTTCTTTCTTATTTAATTCAATTATTTTCTCCTCTTATAAGTACTTAATTTTATAATTGTTAAGTATTTATATATTAATTATCTATAATTTACTAGTATAATTTTAAGATATTTTTTTATTAATAATACATAACTAAATTTTTATTTCTTATAATATAAAAATTTCTACTATATTTTATTTTAAAAATTATCTAATTTTTTGAATATATACTTTAATTAATAAGCTAAGATTATAACTTATAGTATTAAAAATAATATTAATAAACTAATATACTAAATATAGCCTTTAGAATATAAATAACAATAATAATACTAGTAATATGATATCAAACTCTAAATAAATAGCTAGAAGTATAATAAATATTAATTAATATTATAGTTATAATAATACTTTTTCTAAATTATATAATACTAATCTAGTTCTTTATTAAGCTAATTTAATAAAATTAATATCAATAATATTCACTCATATTTCTACTAATAATTTAATAAATAGTTATTTATTAATATTAGTAATATTACTACAAAAAATATTATCTAATATATTTTAATATTAAACTACATATACAAAATTGAATCTAACATCTAGTAGTTATAGGCAATAAGTACTATATAATAGTAAACAAAAAGCAAGTATATCATAATATACATAAAAAATAATAAAATTAATGGATATATATATTTTATATCTATCAAATATTAATATTCTCCATTCTCTTAGCTTTATATTTTTGCAAATTTATAACTTAAATATTTTTTTTAATTATTAAAACACTAATATATTATCAATCCACTTTGATGGCAATGTTGCAAACTCCCAGTTGTCTATCATACTAACTGTACCCATATACCAATTGAATTAATAATTGTTACTTTTAAAAATAATAAATAAAAGTAATACAATACTATATACACTAATACATTTGATTGTTGTTACATTCTCTTAATAGCCAGGCTGCTTGCTGAACTGTAATTTTACACTTTGCAGTACTATAATTTTTAAGCTTTATATTAATCCCATAATAAACCCTTTCTTATCTATATTATATAATCTAATTTCATTAATCTGGTACTAGAATTTAAGATTTAAGAATAATTAAAAAAATTATTTAATAAATTTAAAATCATCAATTTTAATATACTCGTTATTATAAATACAAGAATATGCGATATGTAGCTCTTTATATTATTTAAAAAATTTAGTAATTTAATTAGTACTTAATATTTAATTAGCTAATTTATTTACCATATGGTAAAACATGTCTATCCTAAGGGGAAACCTTTATTAATATAGTTATAATATCTATTAAACTAGTATTCTTTTAGCTACTACTATTATTATTATTTATTTATAATATATAGTAAACCAGTTGCCTTCAAAATCAATTAGTTGGTTTTATAAAGTTATATATAGTATTCCTAATATTTTTGCAATCCTACGAATTGATGATTTATTTTATTTAATAGTATGAATGACTACATTAATAAAACTGTTAATACTACTACAACACTGACAGCAGCAGCAGTCGATAATATTTACTTATAATATAATATTAAAATAAAAATTACCAATAATAAAACCGATCTATATATTAATGCTACAGCAGTAAGAAATAATATTATTTATTAACTCTAGGTCAGGAAATAGTATAACGGCTATAACAACTAATATATAGTTAATATACAGTATGGTTACCAGTGTAGTGCTGATTTTTAGTATAATATCAAGCATAGGTAGTTAGTAGCTTGGTAGTAGTGTAGTAATGGTTTTTTGATGTGGTATGGTTCTCGCTAAAAAGTGGTCGGCTTCTAGGTGTGGTCGGCTTCTAGGTGACTAACGTTAATATAATATTTGTTTTATCATAAATTAGAGGTTTTTTTGAAGATTTTTATAAAAATTTTTTATATTTCTAATATATTTATTTATTTAAAAAATTATTTTTTTGGGTATTAAAGATAGTAATATTATTATTAAATTCCATTTTCTGAGTATTTTGTATAAAATATATTTTATAATTAAGTATTTAGATATATTATATGTAAATTTAAAATTAAAAAATAATTTAATTTAATTATTTTATACAATATTTAAAAAATTATATAACTATATTTTTATTATCTAAATAATTTATTTAGTTATTTTATTTGTTTGAATATATTTTTTATTAGTGATATTAATTTTAGTTCTAATTTGGTTTCTGATTAAATTTCAGAATTTGTTAAAAAATAAAATATTTTTATTATAAATATATTTAATTTATAAACCATATTAATTGAATACTCATTTATTATAGACTTATTTAAGTTTTTTTATAAATTATTTAATATTCTATAATTTTAAAATTATTATTTTATTAAATTTATAAGTGATGATTAGTATTTTATTATATATAATATTAATAAAAAGGTTTTAAAATTTTAATATTTTTTAAATAAAATTAACGTACCTCACCTAGAAGCCGACCACACCTAGAAGCCAACCACTTTTTTTAAGCAAGAAAACCACATCAAAAATCAAAGGGGGGACCACATCAAAATTTATTATAAACGCATCAATTAATTATCAACTTTCATCAACAATAAAACTATTAAAAAAAATCGTAAAATTATAAATCCAACAACATACAATTCGGAAGATTAAATTTATTATATAATATATATTTTAATAATATATTATTTATAATTACTTTTAAAATCACTACTGAAAATAGGCAATATATATATATATAATATTAAATGTAATATATGGTTTACTAACACTACAATAGTAAACTGATCAGATTTTTTGTATATATCATTAAATACAGTAATTATAATATAATTTATAACATTTTTTACAGTATATAACATATAGTTGTAATTGTGAACATAATGGAAGTTAATAGTAGGTTAATGGTCGGTTAATGATTTGGTAATGGATTTTTAATATGGTTTCTAGATTTTTTTTGGTGTGGTTTTCTCACTTAAGAAAAGTGGTCGGCTTCTAGGTGTGGTCGGCTTCTAGGTGAGGTACGTTATAAAAAATAATTTAAAATAATATTAATAATATATTATAAAATTAAAGTTTATTGTAGGGTAAATATTAACTAAATTTATTTTTATAATATATATTATAAATTTTAATATACTATTTAATATATTATTATATTTATAACTAAAAGTAATTTTTGGTTAAAAGTTTTTAAATTTATTTAATTTTTAAATATTTATAAACTAGTATATTATAATATTATTTAATAAATTTCTACTAGAAATTTTTAGTAAAAATATAATAAAGATTTTTAAAAAAAATAATTTTATATTTAATAATAAAATATTTTAGAATATTTGGATCATTTAAAAAAATTTAAATAATTATTAAATATTATTTATAATTTTTTTTTAATTCTTAAATAAACTAATTATTTAATATATAAAAAATAATATTAAGAGTTCTATTAATAATAATATTTTTGTATAAGCTTCCCTTAAAAATAATTTTTTTATTTAATTATATTTTTTTTATTAAATTAAATTTTTTATTAATTATATTTACTCCTAAATTTTTTTTACTTTTATAATGTATAATTTTTATATTATATTTATTAAGTATTTTTTATTAGTAAACTTATTATCTACTAAATTCTTTAATAATAAAAAAAAAAATAAGATTTTTATAATTAAAGTATATAATAAAAAATTTTTTATTTTATAAATATATTCTTCAAATTTTATAAATTTATACAATTACCATAAATTTTTATTATAAATTAAATATCTAAATTCTATAGCATCAAATTTATAAAATAAATAAATAATAAAATACTATTTATTATTGGGATATAATTAATATAAATATACATCTAATATAACATCTGAAGTATTAGTTTTAATTTTAATAAATAATTTTAAATTATAAAATTGAAATATAGGTATTAAAAAAAATAACTATTTTAATATATTAAAAATATTAATTTGATTAGGAGTTATATTAAATTTAACTTTTATTTTGGTAAGTTTAATTAAAGCAGTTAACATATGACTATATTATTTAATAAAATATTAATAATAGTTATATAATTTTAAAAAAGATTAAATGTTTTTGATGGTTTTAGGTTATAATTAATCTTAAATAACTTATACTTTTTTAAAATTTATTTTAATTTTATTAATTATTATAATAACTCCTAAAAATTTATATTTAGTAATTTTAAACTTTGTTTTTTTAAACTAAATTTTAAAATTATATTTATTAAAAGTTTTAAAAATAAAAATAATATATTTTCTATATTTTTCTAGGTTATAACTATAAATTAATATATTATTAAAATAGATAATATATATTTTATTAATATAATCCTTAAGAATATGATTTATAAAAATTTGGAAGGATATTAAAATATTAGTTAATTTTATAAGTATGATTATATATTTAAATAATTTATATTAATATTTAAAAGCTGTTTTTCAAATATTTTTAAATATAATTCTAAAATTATAATATTTAATTATTATATTTATTTTAATAAATCTTTTAATTTTTTATAATCAATTAAATAATTCATTTATTTATAGTAATTTAGTTTGATTTTTAATAATAATAATATTAAAACTTCAATAATCTATATATATTTATAATTTTCTGTTTTTTTTTGGTACAAATAATATAGAATATTTAGTTAAAAATTAAAATAATTAAATATATTTTTTATATAAATTTTTTTTAAAATATTTGCAAAATGCTTCAAGCTTTTTTTATATATAAGTATAAATAAATATAAATTTAGGAATAATATTTTTTTGAAATAATATTTTATAAATAAACTTATTAAATTTTAATAAAATATTTTTATCAAATAATTTCTTAAAAATTTTAATTTATTTAAAAATTTATTTAAAAATTTTAATAATATTTTGAATAATTTTTTTAATAATTTCGTAAATATCTTTGGCCTTAAACTATATATATTTAAAAGTGTTAAATTTATTTCAAAATCAATAATAGATTTTTTTATTAAAAAAATGTTTTATAAATTGTAAATATACTTTTTTTTTTTTTATTTTATAATTATTATTTAAACAAAATTGTTAACAGTTATAATAAAAAAATCAAAAGTTTTATTTTTTAATTAATAATAAGATTATATTTTATAACTAATTAAAATCTAAGATTAGATTGTATTTTTAAAAATTAAAAATATTAATTATTTATTTTTTATAATATTTATTAATAAAGATAATTATTATAATTTTATAATAAATAATTCCTAAAATATTTCTTTTAAAAATAGTGATATTATAATAAATATTTTTAAATTATATAAAAAAATATTTTTTAGTAATATAATTAATTAAAATATAAGAAGTTTCTGTACTATTATTTATAAATATATTAATAAGAATTCTATTGATGGTAATATTAATATTAAAATATTTATTATTGATTAAATTTAATTATTTATTTGGTTTTTTTTTAATAAAATTAAGGCTGGATTTCTTAAATTGTTTTAAATTTTAAAATTAAATTAGTTTAAAATTTAGTAAATAATGGAATTATTATATAATATTTGTAAATATAAATTTATTAAAGTTTTTTTATTATAAATTATTGTAAATATTAAGAGTAAGTTTTTTTTTTTAATATGATTTTAATTTAATATAGTTTTTTAATAATATTAATTTATTTTTATATATAGTTAATATAAGTAAAAAATTATTTTTTATAAATGATATAATAGCTTTTACTTTGTGAATAAATTATATAATATATTTTAAAAATTGGGGAATATAATTTAATAAGGATTATATTTTGGAAAATTCTAAAATAAAAAGCTTTTTTTTTGAAATAAAAAGTTATAAAATTTTATATTAGTTCTACTTTATATAAATTTATTATAGTAAGATAAATAGTTTATTAATAAAATTTATAATAACTTCTTTATAACTTTTTTATAAAATGGTATTTTTTTATAGGAATTTTGTCTAAATATTTATTATATAAGTTTTGTAATTTGTGGATGTTGTTGGTTTTATAGAATCAGCATTGATAAATTCTATAACTTTGGGTACAATTATTAATGAAAATTGGTTATGATAGGTTGGATGGATCTTCATATTTAGTTTTTTTTGGGTTATTTAGAATAATTAATTAATTCTGGCAATTTCTTCTTTTATATAAGTACTTATTTCCAAGTTTAGTGTTAATTTTGTTATATATTACTTTTAATTTTTAATAAAATTTTTATAAATAAATTTATAATTTAAGAAAAGTATTTTTAAAAATAATTTTGAAGTGTGTTTTCTTAATTGGTTATTTTAAAATAAGTATAGCATAAAATTACTATAATTTTTTATTTAAATTTTGTTAATATCTAAAATATCTTTTTAGCACAAAGTAATTCCATATCCAATAATATTTATATACTATAGGATTATAAGATAAAAATGTAAGTTTATAAATAGCTGAATTTGAATTTTTACTTAGGATATATATTAAGGTATTAGATATAATATTATTAATATCTTTATTATTTTTTTATAATATA
The DNA here is from genome assembly GCA_036971345.1 of Dactylellina drechsleri. Classification (NCBI taxonomy): domain Eukaryota; kingdom Fungi; phylum Ascomycota; class Orbiliomycetes; order Orbiliales; family Orbiliaceae; genus Dactylellina; species Dactylellina drechsleri. The sequence goes on along the minus strand of JAJTUB010000021.1, from coordinate 710,564 downwards.
ATTTTTTATAATATTTGGGGTTCTTCTTTGATTACTGGGTATACTACAAATTCATTTTTTTAAAAGAGAATAATTATTTCATAGAGTAAAGTTGGCAATTCTAATACTAAAATATTTTAGGTAGTATAAATTTATTATACCAATTTTTTGCATTATTTTTGTTATTTTTCTAAAATTTTTAATTGGGTGAATTGGATATATTTAAATTGATTTTTTTTTGGCTATTAATAATTTCTAGCAAAATATCCTAATCTATTATAATTATAATAAATAATTATGTTGGATTTTAATAATTTTTTATATTATTAATGATTGGTAATGTTGAAATCTATTGGGGCAAATTTATATTTTTAGTAAATATTATTTCTGGGATAATGGTTCTAATAATTATTATAAAAATAATAATATTTAGTTTTTTTTTATTTTAATATGTTATTAGAGCAGTTTTCTTAATAATTTTTTTGGAATTAATTTGGTTTTTGTTAATTTTGTTAAAAAATAAAATTATTTATTTGTATAGTAAGATTCTGCATTTCTATATAAATTATTTCTAAGATTTTAAATTTTTTTTAATAATCTTAGTGTAAATCATTGGCTTAAATCCTTTTTTATTAAAATTAAAAAATTATATATTATTATATTTTATAAGTAGGATGTAATGATTAAGTTCTTAAAAATAATTTCGTACTAAATAAATTTAATATAAAATGATAATTTTATGTTATATTTTTTCTTCTTTATTCTTATATTTATATTTTTATTGAAAAAAGGTAATAAAGTAATTGGTATTGGTAAGTATTTTATAAATATTTAAGTATACTTATTTAAATTTTTTATTTTTATATTTTTCCTTATTATAGTTATTTTGTTTTTTTAAATAAATTATAAAAATATGAAGAAATAATTTTTTTAAATATATTCTTATAAAATAGATTTTATATTTATTTATAGGAAATTGATTTGTATTAAAGAAATAATAAATTAAAAGCTAATTAAAAAATTGATTAAATTTTTTAAATTATTTTTTAAATTTGATTAAGTCTTTTAATTTAAGTGCCTTGTTAAAATTCTTAGTAAAGTTAATTATTTTAATAGTTTTTTTTAGGATTTCTATAAAATTTTTAATATATTGATTAGAGGGATTTATTAATAATATTAATAATTGTTTTGTGATTATTATTTTAAATTATTATTTTATTTATCCTAAAATTTTTATTACTATATTTAAGTTTTTGATATATTTGTTACACCTGTGGCCCTGGAAGGTCACAGCAAGCTCACTCTGGCTTCTGTTTCTTAGTCTTATTGTTCAAATCTTGATTCAGGGAAGTATGCATGTTACTAGAAATAATAAAACTGTTGGATAGAAAATATAATAATAATAAGATGATAGTAAATTATGAGTTCATATTGTATTTAAATTAACTAATAAAGAATAAGAATTATTTATCAGTCCTAATGATAGTCTTATATATATAAGGATATTTTATATAAATGTAAATGTTTATATACTTATATTTTAATACTTGCATATTTACATGTTTATATGTTTATATATTAATACTTACATATTTATATGTTTATATATTAATACTTACATATTTATATGTTTATATGTTATATGATGCATAAATGCGTAGTACTATATGACAGAGATCAAAAACAGACAGGTAACGTAATACCTAAATAAGTAGTTTTATTATAAAAGATATAGTGAAACACAAAATATGGTATAGGTAATTTATATTATTAAGACTATAAATCTATAACACTATCTTCTCCTTCTAAAGAATGTGATTCATATAAAAATATATTTCTATTACAATTGGGTTCCTGTAGCAAGTAGAAGTCTATGTAAAAGTTAAATTCCAGGTAGTTAAAACTACTTTATAAAATTAATGTCTGGTGCAGGCCCGGGTATATTTTTAGTGCAGGTTAGTATTTTATGTAGAATTTTTGTCTGTATAATTATGTGGGGTAATAATAATGTAAGCAAATAGTGTATAAAAGGGTAATAATAAATTTAAAGTGGTAGCTCAAAACTTAAACTTCAAAATATTCTGGCAAGGGGACAATCAATATATATTTGAAATTAAGTATAAATACTAGTAAAACAAATAAAAAAAAATAAAATATTTTTGTAAGTGCTCACAGCTCAGTGCTTATAGCTGGAACGTATGTAGGTCTGTATATGTATGGTTGATGATCTGGTGATCGTTATCTCAACACATCGTAAGTCCGTCTATTCTCTATTTATAGATCGGTACGTATCGACCCGGCTAGTGCCTTGTACGTATACCGTTACACCCCAGCTCGTATGAGGCAATAGACGGTTTGAATCACAACGTGCTTGTAGCTCAATACTTACGAACCAGCCGGTTCTGCTATTATAATTGCAGTAACCGAAGAGATGCCCGTTACGTTGTACTATTATGGCCCCATAGCGCTTACGCGGCACAATTTAATTACCATAATCTTAACTATAACTTTTCAGGTGTAGGGTGCTCATTATAGGGCATCAATCCCAATAATAAATACTAATAAAACGTCTAATTGTCGATGCAATAGTACTATCCTAATAGTTATACTGTTGTGGCAGTAATACCTATATTTTCGTTATATAACACTAACTGTACCGTGTGGTTGTTAGAGTAGATGAAGCGTATAATAACGTTTTATAATTATAGTTCTAATGCTACTAATGGTTGTAATTTATAATTTGATCCTATGGTTGTAATTTTATATATAATCATTTTGTGGTTATAAGCCTGTAGTGCTTGTTGGATACTTGTATCTCTTTGTTGTGGTAATTATGAGTTGGTAATATGTGCTTTTTTGCAAATAGACTGCAATTTTGAAGTTTTATGCTACTTCTCCAGCTTAGAACTGTGAGGCTTTATAATTAGCGTGTAGTGAGTTTTAGAGATATATGGATTTAGCTAAGTACTTAATTATTGACTGCTTTCTTGATGTTATGGTTTATTTTTTCTTCTTCACCATCATCTTATCCCTAGTTAACTATTATACTTTCTACTTTTCTGTACTTACGTTCATCTTACTTTTTGTTGTTAAATTTATAAGATATTATCATGGCTGTAGACGGTATGAACCGGTACAACACCATTGTTAACGATTTTAATAAGTATATTTGTGCTGTACCTTGCCAGCACTGCTACGACGGTTGCCTTATGTGTATCGTGGCTTCCACGTCGCAGTCTGGGAAGTGCGCTTATTGCGCTAGAGTGAACTCCCCGTGTACTTGGAGTAAGTTATAGCCTGATTTCGTACTTTTGAGAGTGTAGACTGATTTGGGATTTGATATTCTGTAAGGTTGTAACGTTAGAGTATCTGGCGCTGGTGGGCCTGGGATGAACTTTGTTGTTTGTAACCCTCCCCAGCTTATTATGGTACTAGGAGATCCGCAGCTTTACCAGACTGCTGCTCCTCAGGCGCATAACTGTACGCCTAATACTCTAGCTGCCGTTCACGGCGTAGCTCTTGGCGGTCCCCCAATAGTATCCAACGATACTATTATTCAAGGTGCAGTGTGGGGTCCCACTGACGCAGTAGGTGCAATGGTTCCCCAACTCCTACATCTGCCCGCGAATTTTAATGTGCCGTTGTTACAAGCTCAGCTAGCTGCAGCTGTAGCGGCAGGTAGTGCTGGTGGTGTGGCTGGAGGTATAGTCGGAGGTAGAGGTGTTACTTAGGTATAAGTTGTTGCTGTGATTAACACAGCACATAGTATACCTGGTAATACAACTTCCTTGCTTACTTTGCAAGATGTGATGGTACAATTGGTGCACTTATGTGGCCGTACAGATGTGTAAGTACTAGTATAGTTGTTATAATTATTAAAGAGTACGTTTGCTAATATATATGAGTTTTAGGATGTAAAATTATGTTGCTGGTAAGTATGGTGCTTCGGCTGGGTTTGTTTTCCCGCCTTAGTATGTTTCTGGTGTTACTATCTTTTTCTTTATGATTTCATTTGTATTGTTAATTATTTTGTATTTATTATTTAATAAAGAGAACTTATCTATTCTTTAATCAAGCAAATTCATGTGTAGAAGATGAGAGTTATGTGTTTTAGGTGGTAGTGGTTTGGTTATCATATCCGCTAGTAGTGAATTAGTATTACAGTGTTTTATTGTGAAGGTACCGGCTTTAATCTCTCCATATATCCAGAAGTACTGTATTTCATAGTGCTTAGTCTTCTATTGGTTTCTATTGGCAATGTTTACCACTATAGCACCAGTGCTATCTATATACAGCATTGTAGGGGGTAGTAGAGCTTTTAATTGCGGTTGTAACAATAGCAATCTTTTAGTAAATATCTTTCTTAACTATTTATTTTCAATCCTAGCGCTATTAAATGTAATTATTTTGACTTCAGTAGTAGACTTTATAATTATAATCTATAACTTATTTTTCTAAAAAATTGCACTATTCGCTAATAAATATAGATAACCAGAGATTAATTTATATACTATATCTTCATCTCCATAAATTTCTGCCCAGTTAGTATTACTGTACCCCTCTAGCGTTAAAGAGAGATCTTTTAGGTTAATCCTATTACGATTGTAATGTAGTAATTGTCAATAACTGCCTGCAAGGTACTGATAAACCCAAATAACAGCCTCCTAATGTTCCTCTGTGGGCGCATACAAATATTATCCTAATTTTGAAATTGTATATGCCAAATCAGGTCGACTTCCTTGTACCGCGTAATTCAAAGAACCAATTATAGAGCGGTAGATTTTATGCTCTTCTTTTGCCAGTGCAGGTTAGGAGGTATCTTTTGAGAGTTGTACGCCTGGGTTCATAGGGGTTTGATGGGATTTATTATTTAGTAAGTTAAATTGATTGAGTATACTTCTGTAATAATCTGTCTGGTTAATCTGTAAAAATTTACAAATACAATTATATTGGATATGTAGATCAAAAAATTGCCATACTTCCCTTATATCTTTAATAGCGTACTTATTCATAAGTGCTACCTTTGCTTGACGAATCATATCACTATTGTTAAAGAAAATTAAGAAATTATTTATGTATGTGATGATGATTATACCTTTACAAAAATACAAGTATTTGTTTACTTGGCTTCTAGTTATTTTGAATAAGAACTCTGCTTTTGTAAGTATATGGTTTAATTTTTTGTTCTATAAATATGGGGTTTGTTTGAGTCCATATAATAATTTAAGTAGTAGCAGTGTAATTATACTGTTAGATAGCTTATATCCTTTAGGTATAGCAATAGAGACTCTCTCTTCCAGAAGTAGATATATATTTAAAAACACAGTTTTAACATTCAATTGATGAACCTCTAGGTTTAGAACTGCAGCTAAAGCTAATAAAATATGTACTATACGTAGGTTAACTACTGAGGTATATGTTTTAATATAATGTATTTTATATTGCTGCTTATAGTCTTTTATAATTAATCTTGCCTTATGTAATATCCCTGTATTGGTATGCTTCCTGGTAAAGACCCAGCGCGTATTCATCAGTTTAATACCGTTTAATACTTCTAAGAGTGTAGTCTATATCTTATTATTGGTAAATGCTGTTATTTCCCTTTGAATTACAACTAGCCAATTGTTTCTTTTGATACTAGCTACCACTTCATCATAAGATTAGGGTAAATCGAGATCTATAAATATGTTCTCTACAGATATGAAGGCAGTTATTTCAATTATACATGCATGGCATAGATATTTGACCTTAGAGGTTTGTACCACTACAACACGAAACATACATGCAGTCTCTATCTTCCTTAGTCTTTTACTACGTCATAGCACTACCTGCTTTTTTTCCAGTCCGGCTGCAGAAATCTCGTTATCAATCGTCTTATCAACAATGGTATCTGGTTCATACAATTAAGAGTGTATTAAATTAATTTCAACCATAAAACTGGGTTTACAAACCAGTTCTCCTTCCAGTAAAATGGTACCGAGATATTAATTATCTGTACTGTACACCTCCCTGGCATCAAGCTTCTTTTGTAGCTCTACATCCAATAAATCTGGGAATACTGGTAACAGTAGTACGGTACCAGTATACGACTTCTTCCAATATTTACTATCAAGAAAGCACGACTTATAGTTTTCTCTTACAGGTATAATACTGTCTACAAATATGGCATCTCTAACAATTGAAATGTATCGTTTTGTTAAATCCCAGACTCTGTACTGCTTCAGCGTATGTATATAGCCTAGAAAGATATACTTTCTAGTTCTATATTGACTAAAAATCTTCTTACACTTCTCTTTAGAGATTGTAACATATACAAGGTAGTTAAATAAATACATATGTATATAGTCAACTGGGATACCATTAAGTTATTCTTGTGGAGACTTAGTAACTTCTTCTCCCTTCTGTTTTAAAAGTATAAGGCAATTGCTTATAAAGTAGGCAACTGATATTACTTCTAGTTAGAAGACTTTAGGTAGTCCTAATTTGATTAGGATTACAGCTACTAACTCTTGTAATGTATATATTACTCTTTCAGCTGTACCGTTCTGCTCATGTGCATATGGGGCAGAAGGCTCCATCTCGATGCCATATTTCAGACAAAATTCCTGAATCTCTTCCTATAGGAACTCTTTAGCATTATCTAGTCGTACCTCTCTAACTCTAGAAAGTTTGCCGTACTTATTCTCCATCATAATAACAAACTAGATAAAACATACACAGTACTCAGAGCAGTACGTAAAGAAGCGTACCCATTTAAATCGAATAGCCTCATCTACAATTATAAACATATACTTTACTTTGCTATACAATTTAACCATAGGTTCAACATAACATTTATGCAAAAAAGCAGTGGCAAATGATCCCACTACATCTACATATATATGTTCAAAAGGTTATAACCTCTTAAAATTAGAGGATTATGAATTACAATAAATTATAACTTTTGATAACAAGCAAGACTCACAAATTAGGTTACTCTACAAATTAAAAGGCACCCATTTTCCAGCTTAAGCCATAGTCCTGCGTACTATTCTCCAGCCAACATAGCCTAGTTTCCTATGCCACTGTAATAAATCTATAACTTCAGTTAGGAGTATACGATTGCTGATCATTTGATAAACCACTAAAACTATAAACTCAGTAATAAAAAATGTGTCATTAGTGAACCACTTTTCTTGTATACCATGGTCTCCACCACTTCCCAGCTCATAGAAGCCAATATCCTTATTATAGACTAATTCTACTATAACTATACCATCTATTTCTAGAGTATTGCCTTACAGTGTAAAATATATACTAACACCTCATTCTTGCAGTTTCCTAACTGAACAGAGATTTAGTACCATCTCAGGTACAAAAAGTACATCATGTACAGTTAAGATCGCAGTATCAGTTTTAATAACTACATACCTATATCCATATACATATATAATCAAGTTATCTTTTAATCATATGCACCTAGAAATACTAAATAGGGTATATATATTAGATGTAAACATTGATAATAGCCTACAGATCCAATCGCTTGCACCTGAATCGATATGCCATTCGGTTTGAGAGTTACTGGGATGGATATCTCCTTTAATACTCGCTTTATACACAGTTACTACGTCACAGGGCTCAGGGACTGCAGAATAGAGAATACCAGTCTTCTTTGATTTCCAATATAGTAATCTAAGCTCTAAATAAGTCTCATAACAATGGGGTTCTAGATGGTTAGTACGGCCACAGCCTTTGCAAGGTGGATATACAGGTCTCTCCTTCGATTTTGAAAGTACACTACCAATATTTAAACCGGATCCTTCTTTTGAGTCGGTACATGGCTTCTTGTCTGTGTTATTATCCTCAGTCTGCTTGTTATCTTTCGCCGCGCCACGTCTAAACTTGCGTTTACCACCTCTGTGTGCCGCTGCAGCAGAAGCATCCTGGTCTTGATTGTCATCAGGAGGTAGAGGGGTATTATCAGCAGAGCCTTGGTTCCTGGGTTTCTTCAACCTGGCAAGTACAGTTCTGTGTGCACTACAGCTGTTCTGAGAGAGGGTAATTTGGATAAAAATGAAATTTTTAAGTTTTTTGATGGTGTATGCCTCTGTATCTGTAGAAGCTGTGTTTGAATACTACATGACAGTATAGATTTTAATATATTCCCTGTCGCAGGCTTTTAGTGCACCTCTGATGGTATTGAGTATGCTGACTTCAGTGAAAGAGGTACCAGAGATGTCATTTCTCTCTCTTTGCAGCTGTATAATTGACTCAAAGTACTTCGATGCGGTTGTATACTTATCATGGTTACCAAAGTACAGCGTGAGCATAAATAGTCGGTTCTCCAGTATGTTTATAGCGCTTTGGGTGTCTGGGAGATACCACTTCTTAAGTACATCCATCATCTCTTTAGGCGTAAGGCCAGTGAGATTGTTGTGGATATCTTCGTGCACCGAGTCTTGGATTACGCCCTCAGCGATAGTCCTTGCTGCTTCGTACTTCACAGATGAAGGGACATTGACAGTATCTACGGCCTCAGCCGCAGTCTGTAAGTCTCCCTCTTCAGTGTTCGTCGTAGTATCAACGGGTGTTGCTGCAGGGGTACTGGTCAGGGCAGCTACTGGCGTATCGGCAATGAATTGGGAGAGCCGATAGCCGTACTTAATATGCGAGCCCAGTACCTGCGTAACCTTATTGTGCCAGGATCGATAATTACTGCCATTTGCAGCTAGGATGAAGCGTGAGGGGTAGGTAATCGAGGACATTGCAGCTTGAGAGGTATAATATGCGTTGTGTTATAAAAGCGGGGTAATCCTGCAGTTCAGGGGTTATCTCGAGGTAGCAGGTGAGGTATTAACCGTAGACCCGTATGCGAGTTATATGCTTATAAGCAGATGGCAGATATACTTCCTATAGATCGGAAGTTGGTGCTGATAACGTGTAAGTGCTCACAGCTCAGTGCTTATAGCTGGAACGTATGTAGGTCTGTATATGTATGGTTGATGATCTGGTGATCGTTATCTCAACACATCGTAAGTCCGTCTATTCTCTATTTATAGATCGGTACGTATCGACCCGGCTAGTGCCTTGTACGTATACCGTTACAATTTTCTTATTAGTGTTGTAATTTGTAAGTTGATCGCATCAAAAAACTTGGAATTTTAGCTTTCAATCTTTGTAAATATTATACGAGGAACAGTTATTTGTGTGTTATCATGTCTGGTTACAAAAATTACATGATTTATATTAGAAATGGTCGGAGGGGCTGCATTACTGATTCTTATAAGTCTCTTTTAATAACTAAAATAGATTTTACTAATTTCTTTTTTAGTCAAGCAACTGAATTATTAATTAGATGAATAAGAGAAAGAGTTGGAAAAATTGGAGAAAGAGTAAGCTGTAGTACAACAGAAAGCTGCTGAGCTTCAAGCAAAAATTAATCAAAAGAGAAAAGAATTTTGTTAAGTTAAACAAAAGCATTTGGAAATAATGGTGTATGAAGGGGAATTCTTGGATGTTGAGGAGGAAGGGAGTTAAACAAAAATAGAGCAATTTTTTAGAGAGGTTGAAAAGTTTAGGAGGAAGTTGTTAATTTTGGGGGTCTCTAATTTTAATTATATTAATTTTTTGTAATCTTAGTCTGAAATGGGATTTTTTTTTGGTTTTCCACATCTTCATTTTATCAGTAGTAATGTAGTTTTCTGATTAAGGTAAATTTAAATAACTTCTGGGGGTATGTTATCTTCTGGAATCCAAAAATCATCTTATAATTTATAAGATGATGATTATCTGATGAGGTATTTATTTTCTTGATTGAATTTATTTAAGATTTTCTTAAATTTATATTTTGTGTGATCTTTGAGTTCTAGTTTTTTATTATTAAAATCTTCTTTTAGACTTCTGGGGCTAATTCTAAAAGTGAGATATAAAATAATTGATGAATATATATAGGTTTTAAAATTTCTAATTTAAAGGTGTTATCACTAAATTTTTTTGTGATTGTAAAAGGTTTATGTTTTTGGTAATCAAGTTTTTTGCTTTAGTATTTTTTTTATTTAATATATTTAGTAAGTAGGTATACTTTATCTCCTTTTTTCAAAAATAGTACTTCCATTCTTTTTTAATTATAATAATATAATATTTGTTCTATTATGAATTGGAGATCTTTTTAAAAATTTTTATAAAGATTTTTTATATTTCTGATGTGTTTATTTGCTTGAAAAATTATTTTTTTTGGTATTAAAGGTAATAGTATTATTGTTGGGTTCTATTCTTTAAGTATCTTATATGGGGTATATTTTGTGGTTGAATATTTAGATGTGTTGTAAATAAATTTAAAGTTAAGGAGTAATTTAACCTAATTATTTTGTGTAATATTTAAGAAATTATATAATTATATTTTTATTGTTTAAATGATTTATTTAATTGCTCTATTTATCTGGGTGTGTTTTTTGCTAATGATATTAATTTTAATTCTGGTTTAATTTCTGATTAAATTTCAAAATTTATTAAAGAATAAGATATCTTTATTACATATATATTTAATTTATAATTTGTATTGGCTGAATACTTATTTATTGTAAACTTATTTAAGTTTTTTTGTAGATTATTTAGAATTTTATAGTTTTAAAATTATTATTTTGTTAAATTTATAAATGATGATTAGTATTTTGTTATATATGGTGTTAATAAAAAAGTCTCTAGATTTTGGTATTCCTTAAATGAAGTTATAAAAAATAACTTGGAATGGTGCTGACAGTATATTATAAAGTTAAAATTTTTTGTAAAATAAATATTAATTAGGTTTATTTTTATAATATATATTATAAATTTTGATATATTATTCAATATATTATCATATTTACAATTAAAAGTAGTGTTTGGTTAAAAGTTTTTAAATTCATTTTATTCTTAAATATCCATAAATTAATATATCATAATATTATTTAATAAATTTCTACTAGAGGTTTTTTATGGGAATATAATAAAAGTTTTTAAAAAAAATAATTCTATGTTTAATAGTAAAATGTTTTGGAATGTTTAAATTATTAAAAAGGATTTAAGTGATTATTAAATGTTATTTATAATTTTTTTTTAGTTTCTAGATAAACTGGTTATTTAATGTGTAGAAGGTAATATTAAGAATTTTGTTAATAATAATGTTTTTGTATGAGCTTCTTTTAAGAATAACTCTTTTATTTAGTTATACTTTTTTTATTAAATTAGATCTTTTATTGATTATATCTATTTTTGAGTTTTTTTTACTTTTATAATATATAATCTTTATATTATATTTACTAAATATTTTTTATTAACAAATTTATTATCTACTAAATTTTTTAGTAATAAAAAAAAAAATAAGATTTTTATAATTAAAATATATAATAAAAGGTTTTTTAATTTGGAAATATACTCTTTATATTTTATAAATTTATATAATTATCATAAATTCTTTATTATAAATTAAATATCTAAATTCTATAGTGTCGAATTTGTAAAATAAATAAATAATAGAATACTATTTATTATTAAAATATAATTAATATAGATATGTATTTAGTACAGCATCTAAAATATTAATTTTAATTTTGATAAGTAATTTTAAATTGTAAAATTAAAGTACAGGTGTTGAGAGAAATAATTATTTTAGTGTATTAAAAGTATTGATTTGATTGGGGGTTATATTAAATTTAATTTTTATTTTAGTAAATTTATTTAGGGCAGCTAATATGTGGCTGTATTATTTAATGAAGCATTGATAATAATTGTATAATTCTAAAAAAGATTGGATATCCTTAATTGTTTTTGGTTATAATTATTTTTGGATAGCTTATATTTTCTTAGGGTTTATTTTAATTTTGTTGGTTGTTATAATAATTCTTAGGAATTCATATTTAATAACTTTAAATTCTGTTTTTTCAAATTAAATCTTAAAATTGTATTTATCAAATATTTTAAAAATAAGGATAATATGTTTCTTATGTTCTTTCGAATTGTGACTATAAATCAGCGTTTAAAAACGGGCGGGGAAGGCGAGGAACGAGCTTGGAAAATTTTTTTGAATCGGGGTATCAATTTGGGCGTCTCTGAACCGGTTTTTTGATTGGGAAAAAAAATATAAGGGGTGTTATCAAGTTAATATTATATTTTGGTATGGTGTTGGATTACTTACCAACTTGATACTAAGTTTTTTATCGGGTTGGGATGGTATTTATTATTATAATAATACATTTTAGAAATATATATTAATAATTAAAAAAATTAACGCAAATAAAAAAATATATGATGTTGAAAATAATCGGAAGTAAATTACCCTTATAATTTAAATTTATAATCATATATATATAGTTATTAAATATGATAATTTAATTTTTTATTTTATTTTAAACTTTTATTTATAGATATTTCAATAGATTTAATATTCTTTTTCCTTTTCCCTCCCAATCAAACTGGAACTTGAATTTTATTTTCTTTTTTTTTTATAATCTCTTCCTCTATAATTCTTTTTTTTATTTTTTTTTTAACTTTGACTTCCTTTTTTTTGAATTTTGTTGATTTTTTTTTTTTTTTTTTTTTTTTTTTTTTTTTTTTTTTTTTTTTATTTTTTTTTTTTTTTTTTTTTTTATTTTTTTTTTTTATTTTTTTTATTTTTTTTTATTTACCGAAATTTTATTGTTTTTTGGAATTTTAAAATCATCCGATTTTAATCTAACTGATACTGGAAACAGAATTAAACCAATTAATTAAACTAAACCTCTTCTTTGAAATTGTTATAAACGAACAGGGAGAAAATAGTTATATTTTGTTACAAACTATCTTATAGTTAAATTTTTTTTAGCCTAGTTACAATTTTTTTTTAATCATTCAAGCTCTTCTTTTTCTTCCTTCCTTTCTTTTTTAAACCAATTTATTTTTAACTATTTAAAAAAAAATTTTACCATCATAATATTTTTTAGAGTAGTAGTATTCATTTTATTTTAATAATAATAAAAAACATTTTGAGTAGTGCTAAAAATTTTTTTAGGAATAACCAAAACAAAAAGAACTGTTAATATATCACGTATTATTTTTACTATTTTTGGAAATTTAATCTCATTTAATTGCCAAAATTATAAAATATCTTTTTCTTGTGAGTTTGAAGGTTGCTTGCAGTACATTCTAAACTCCATACATTTAACATTTATATTACTATGTTTTGTAGAGTTGAAAAGATTTTAAAATAAGTGCTGTTTATCAGTTTCAGGTATGATTTCCTCTTCACTGTTGTTTTTGTAATTTGCAAGATTGTTATAGTTTTCTAGATAAAATTGTTAAAATTTGTTTTGATATTGTTGCTTATAGTTTTTATTTTATATTTTATAATCATCAAATTTAGCTTGAAAATTTAAATAATTATTTAAATTATAAAATAATTTAGTAGGATAATAGGTTTTTTTATAATATACTTTTAATTTCTTAGTTGTAGGTTTGAGAATGTTAAAAATACTAATCTTCTAAGGTTTGGATTAATATTTAAGAATATCTTTTATATTATCAAAATAATTAAATAATTTATTATAAATTTTTCAAACAAAATAAATTATAATATTTTTAAATTATAAAATTAAATCTGTATATTAATAAAATAATTAAAGAAAAACTATTATTTATTTAATTTATTTTTATTTCTTAGGAATAAAAAGAAGATTGATGTATTGTAGATAGTTCTCTACTTATATTAAGAAATAATGACGAAGTCAAATAATATAAATTAATATTTAAATAAAAGAATTTTAGCGGGTTAAAATATTTTTAATAAAGATAATAGGTTTTCTATAAACTTTAATAAACTAAAAAGATTTAAAATGTTTAAATTAGGAAATATTCCTAATAATAACTTTTATTAGGAAATAAATTTATGTAAATATATACTAACATTAATAAATATTATTTTAAAAGTAGAATTATAATAAGATAATACTTTTTAAAAAATTTTAATAAACTTTTCCAATATATTAATCACTTTAGTTAGTTTTGTATTTATAAATATATATCAGATATTTATCTTTTTATCTAAAAATATTTTAATGTTTTTTATAAAATTTTTATAAACAAATTAAATAATATGTGTTAAGTAAGATATATGTATTGCTTTTGTATGTTATTTATTTTTAACTAGTTTTTTAATTTACAAAGCCAAATTTTTATTAAAAGTTTTATTATTATTTATATTATCAGTAATTAATGTAAAAAGTTTTAACTTAAGCTTAAAAATCTGCAAGATTTGAAATATAATAGTAGAAAGATTTGTCCCTATATACAAATCTTTAATATTTTCAAATTTTAATAAAACATTTTGTAATTTTTAGTTAAGATTAATAAAATAACCAATTATAACCATAAAAAATAAATAGTTCATTAAAATCCAACAATCCACTATCAAAAACACTTTTACATCAGAAAATAATTTTTGGAAAAAATCTATCTTAATGATTTTTTGTTCTTCTATCAATACCTTTTTAACTTGATAAGCAATTAGTATTTGTAAAGATGGTTTTAAAAATTGAAGGAGTTCTTATAAATTTGAATTATTAATAGCGTAGAAATTTATATTCAATGCCAGAACAATTTTCAAATATTCATAAAGGAAAGTTTGTTAATTAAAAACTCTAAATTGGTTAGTTATAGTAAATTCATATTATTATTTATTAACATTAATATACCTTTAATAAAAAGTAAAACAAGTACTAATTTTAAATTGGTTTAATACCTCTCTTAAGAGAAAGATTATTTATTACTTAAGTTTTAACATTCTAATATATTTTTTATTAGTAAGGTGATTATTTATAATACAAATGTTTTTTGTATTAAAAAAAAGATACTAAATAACTTTTTGATAATTTTTATAAATAAATTTTAGTTCACCTATTTTCATATTTGCAATTTGATAAAAAAAACTCTAATTCTTAGATGTTTGATGATCAGAATCCCATTGTAGATACAGAATAGTACTATTAAATCCAAAAATTAAATAGAAATAACTAATTATTTTATACCAATTTATAAATATTTTTTTTTTATCATACTCATAAATATAATAGTTTTTACAGGTAGAAACCAAAAAATTAAAAATAGGAGTAAAACCATCAAAAATAGTTTAAAAAATATTATTAATAAAAAACATTTTAGATTTTTTAATTTAATATAAATGTAAAGTAATTTTTATTTAAAAACTTTATAGCGAGTAGATTTAGATAACTAAATTAAACTTTTTTACTATAATATTTTGAGTTACATTAGTATGCCTTTAAAAAATATTGATATTTTTTATATTCAAAAATATAATAATTATCTTTTTTTTATTACACTATAGACTTTTTGTAATATTTATATTATAAATACCTTCAGTAAGTACAGAACAAATCAATTCAAATTTCTATAAACTTAATAATAAAAAATTACAATTATAAATTAAAATATTATTCTCATAATATTTTTTAAAAATTAGTATATAAACCATCTATCAATTAAAAGTATTATTTTTAATAAAACTTTTATTCCTCACTTAATTTTATAAACACATACTAACAGTATGAAAAAAGCTTTATAAATAAAATAATAAAATATATTTTTTAAGAATATTAGATAAATAACACCTATCTTTTATCAAAATCTATAAATAACATAAATTTATATATTTATTTTATATACTATCTAGAATAATTTTATTTATTAAAAAAAAATTTTATTAGCTTATTTTTCTTCTCATCACTAAAAGGTAATATTATTCCTAAACTTAAACTTCCACTTCTATTACTTCCACTTTTATCTTCCCAGTTTTTTTCATTCTCTAAATTATAATTGTTGAACTTAAGATCAAATTCATTTTTTTTTTTATTAAATTTAAAGGAAGCTGATTTCATTTCTTTAAAACTTGTTGTTAAAAAATTTAAACTTTCGTTCTCCGATTTTTTAATTTTAGCTTTTTTCTTTTTTTTTTTTTTCTTTTGTTTTAACTCTTCCTTCTCAACTTCTTTCAAAAATTTTATTATTCTACTATTATTTGTAAAAATCCCATTCCGCAAATCATATTTTTCTTTTACATTAAAAGATTTATTGAGTTTTTTTTTAATTTTGGATTTAAACTTTTTTTTTTTAGGTTTAATAATAGGGGGGGCACTGTACTCTTTTTTTTATTTTGTTTTTTCGAAATTTAATTTTGTTTTCAAATTTGTTTTATATTTTGTTTTAATTCCATTTTCCAAAATTTGTTTTTTTTTATCCAAGTTATTTTGCTATTTTTTACTTTTTAAAAATCTTTTAAGTGATTGATTTTTATTTACAATATTTTAATGTTTTATTTTATATTTGATTGTTTCCTAATTAATTAGTTTTTTTTTATATTTCTTTTAATATTTATTTAATATTAAGAATGCTTTTTTTTACATTAATATATATTTATAATAAAATTTAAAATAATAAGATTATTAACTTCCTTTCTGTTAGAAAAACTTATTTTTTTTAAAATATTATTATTAATATTTGTTTTTTAAATTTTTAGGTTATAATGCTACTAAAAATTTAAATAAAACAATTTATAAAAATATCAAAAATATTAGAACTATAAAAAATGCAAAAAATATTAATTTAAAAATTATTTTATTTTACTAGATTAGTTAAATTAAATTTAAAAAAAAAAATACAAAATTCAAAAACTTAATTACTTTTTTAAATAGAAATATTTATTAACAATTAAAAATAATTTTAAAATCTAGGCCTTACATTTTTTTATCATATTTATTTTTATTATATAAATAATAATATAAATATATAGAATATCTATATATATATAATATTTTGTTTTTATTTAAATTTTTGTTTTTATCTAGTAAACAATTATTATTTAAAATTAATTTTAAATTTATTTATTTTAGCTTTTTCCCAACCTTCTAAAATCAAAAAAATGTAATACTTATTAATATAAAATTATTATTAAATAATTTTATTTTGTAATGTTTTTAATAAATTTTTTTAACTTTTTTTTATACTCGCATCTTATTATAGAGATTTTTTTAGTAAAAATTACTAAATATACTAAACTATATATATTAAAATAATTAAAAAAATAAGTCTTACAATTGCAGTTTTTATTACAAAATTTAACTTACTCAAAAAAAAAATAACCACCCCACCAAAACTTATAACAACAACACAGAGGATGGTAATAAAAACCAAAACATATTTTCGAACACTAAGTAAGTAATAAATTTTTTTGAATTAATATTTACTTAATAGCTAATATCTTTTATAGAAAAAACAATTCAAAAATATCAATTTTACTAAAAACATAATAATAAATTTTTTATTTGCAAAAAACCCTTTCAATGTTTAGCTCGTGAATTGGGTTTGGTAGTAAGACCAAATTTACAATAAAATACAAGAATTCTGGAAATTTTACAAATTGTTATTAAACAATTTATAGTTAAATTCTTAAATAATAAGATTTTACTTGTAATAATATTTTAAATTGTTAATATATATTTTAATTTTATTTTTTAAAAACTGTTTTTATCTAGGAGAATAACATAATAATAAAAGATAGTATATTGAAATTTAACTCTACCAATCACATTACACTCCAAAAAAAAAACTTTGATATTGTCAAAAACTTATGTCAATGAAGAAATGGGGACCAGTAGGTTATTCACTTTAATAAGAATATTACTGCCAATGACTATATAGTCACCGTAATTTCAGTTATTTATAGCCAAAGAAATGTATTTTTTAATTTTTAATTTAAAAATCGAGGATATCCAATTCCCACCAGAGTAGATTTAACTTAATCTTACAGAGAACTTGTTTATTAATATAATAAAATATAGACTAATATTTAGCTATAAAATTATCAAATTTTGGAAATAGCTATATTAATTGGTAAGGCTTTTATTAACTAAACATTAAAAAATAATCTTTTATAACAAAATATATTATTTAAAATAATAGCAGTATTTTAGTTAAATCACATTTATAATTAGGAGGTAATTATTATTAATAATATAATAAATAAAGTACATAACAAGCTCACTTAATTTATACTAAAAATTTTAATACAAATTAGCAACCTAACAATCCAAAAATTTAAAGTAAGTTTCCATAAATACTAGAAACTTTAACAAATCTTCTACTTAATTTTTTAGCATCTATTCATAGAAATATATATAATCCTATAATACCTAAAAATCCAGCTATTAACCCAACCAGCTTTATTCAACATATTAATTATAAATTTATAACAAGCAGACATACTTTTCCTTAATATATTATTAAATTTATAAATTTACATAATTAAGAATTATAATCTTATATATTTAAAATTTAAATTTAAAATAAATATATAAATATAATTTGAAATTTTTTAATTTATAATATCTTTAACTTTAATCTTACTATATAAAAGTATAATAATATACAACTTTTTAATTTATTAATATATATTTAATAAAATCTTATTATTAACTACTTTTATTCATTTTATATTATATTTTTAGCTAATAAATAAATTCTATATAATGATACCTTTCTACTAAAACTTAATATCACCAAAATAAAAAAATCAAAAAAATTTTTCAAGCCAAAAAAAATATATTACTAAAAAAAATTTAAAAAAAATCCAAATTGAATTAGAAAAAGCTAGTATTAATATTAAATTATCTTAAATACATCAGATATTTAATAATAATATATTTAAAATTTTTTACCTTGGCAAAAGTTGGGGAATTCACTGTCCTGTACCGGTTTTCCCCACACCGTTTTTAAACACTACTATAAATTAATATGTTGTCGAGATAAATAATATATATCTTATTAATATAATCTCTGAGAATATAATTTATAAAGGTTTAAAATAATGCTAATGTATTAATCAATTTTATAGGTATAATTATATATTTAAATAATTTATATTAATATTTGAAAACTATTTTTTAAATATCTTTAGATATAATTCTAAAATTATAATATTTAATTATTATATTTATTTTAATAAATTTCTTAATTTTTTATAATTAATTAAATAATTTATCTATTTAAGATAATTTTATTTAATTTTTAATAATAATAGTATTAAGATTTTGATAGTTTATATATATTCATAATTTTTTATTTTTTTTAAGTATAAATAGTATAGGGTATTTGATTAGAAATTAAAATAGTTAAATATATTCTTTATATAAATTTTCTTTAAAATATTCTTAGAGTGTTTCAAGTTTTTCTTATGTACAAATATAAACAAACATAAATTTAGGAATAATGTTTTTTTAAAGTAATATTTTATAAATAAACTTATTAAGTTCTAGTAAAACTTTTTTATCAGATAGTTTTTTAAAAATCTTGATTTATTTAAAAATCTATTTGAAAATTTTAATAATATTTTTAATAATTTCTTTAATAATTTTATAGACATCTTTAACTTTAAGCCATATGCATTTAAAGGTGTTAAATTTATTTTAAAATTAATAGTAAATTTCTTTATTAGAAAGATATTCTATAAATCATAGGTATACTTCTTTTTCTTTTGTTCTATAATCATTATTTAGACAAGATCATCAATAGTTATAATAAATAAAATTAAAAGTCTTATTTTTTTAATTAATAACAGAGTCATATTCCTGTAGTTAATCAAAACCTAAAATTAAATCATTTTTTTGGAGGTTAAGAATATTAATTATTCATTCTTTATGATGTCCATTGATTAGAGTGCGACATGGGTTGGTTTTAACCCAGAAACCAGCGGGTTGGGTCGGTTTAAGAGGGGTCATGGGGAACCGCTAGATAGTTTGATATAGGTCATAAAAAACCACTGGGTGGTTTGATATAAGTCGTAGGGAACTGCTAAATGGTTTGATATGGGTTATGGGGGACTACTAAGTAGTTTTCATTCAAATCAAAAATTACCTAAAAACTGACAATTTCCCGCTTATTAATAAGAAATCAGGTTTTAATAGGAATTATTAACACTAGTCTATATGTAGAGTAATACATAGACTTTTTTAATAAAAATAAACTGTTGAATATCTGAATAGTGCAATTTTCTATGTATATAATTTTATTATTAAATTAATATATAATAAAATAAAAGTATCAGATTCTAAAAGCACTAAGTATCAAATTTTATAAATTATAAATACAAAAACAGAAGTAAATTAAAAAATGTATTATTACAAAAAATTAAATATTATTTGTTTGGTTGAATGTTATCAGTTTGGGGAATCAAAGTATATATGATATAATAATATAATCCATTATTTTTGTATATAACAGTTTGTTTATTTATATAGATTGTGAACTTGTTTATTACTATATATTGGAGAATTAGTATTTATTATAGATATATTTATTAAGAAAAGGGTATTTATATTTAAAATAATTAATAATAAAATGTTCTATAACTTTTTGTACAATTTCCAAAATATTTTGTTTCTATTTTAAGTTTTTACTGTTATATATTTAGTTTTATGTAATTTCACAGTACAAACAGGTGAAAGTGGATTTAAATATTAAAAAATTGGTGGATTTTTATATTCTTTTGATTTTTTAGAGAATAATTGTTATATTTAATTAAAAAAAAAAACTATTCTACATATAAAATAACAATTTAATAATAAACTTATTTTCTAACTTATTTTGTTGTGGCCTTTTGAGAGGTACCATTTTAGAAACTTTTCTACTTTTTATTAAAACTACTATTCCAGACTTAATGAATTTATGTTTGGTAATAATTTTTATTTTTGGAGTTATTTTAATATTTAAAAAGTTTTAATATTTAAAATATATGATTATAGAGTGGATTTATAGGTTTTAATCCTATATAAATTATTAAATAGATTATTTTTAAAGTTAGGTTTAATTAAAAGTTAAAATGTTAAAAATAAATTCCTATTATATTTATATAATAAGATTATGAATTTAAATTAATTTAAATATTAGGTGGTTTTAGATCCTAGAGCTGTAATATACTATAAACAATATATTAATATAATTGATTTTTTTATTCAAAGAATATAAAATATTATATTTAAAATAGTTGGTATTGGTTATTTATTAAATATAAAATTTTATATTATAAAATTCTATATTATAAATTTTTATTAATATAAATTTACATATATCTTACCTAAAACTTATTATTTTTTGATATATAACACTAAAAACGTGTTTTTGTATAAAGAATATAAAAATAAGTATATAAAACAAATAATATTAGTTTATTTATAATAATAAAAAAACTATTTTGGGTAAATGTATATAATATTTTTGATTAAAATAAGAGAAAGAGAGGTTTGTTTGGGTTTATAAAAAAAGGGTAGTTTATAACTAGATTTTATTTTTTTTAATTTATTTATAAACCCACTTTTTTTATATATTTAATTTTTTGAATAAAATTAAATTTTTTGAATAAAATTAAATTTTTTTATATTTAAACTGATTATGCTGAGTAAAACTGTGATAAAGAGTATATATATTTAAAATGTTATTAAAAAAATTTAATATACTTTCTCTAAATACTATTTATCAAAAAAAATTTAGAGAGTTAAAAAGTGGGTAAAATAAGGTGAAATTAAATATTAAAAATAAGTTTGTAAAAAAGAAATTTGTTATTAAATAAAAATTAGAAAAGAGCTTGGAGTTTTAAAAATCTAATATTATTAATTAAAAAATAAATTTTGATAAATAAATTAAAAAATATTTAAATGAGAGTTTATAAAATGAAATAACTGGAGCTTGTGCTATCTGGGAGAAAAATAATTTTGATAGTTTATTATTTTCTTTTAAAGAAGATTACCCTATTTTTATTAAAAAATTTGACCAGAAAAATTGGTTATCTGTTGAGTGAGTTTAAAAAAAGAAATTTGATTTAATTGAGAAAAGTGATTTTTTTAAAACTAGTTTCGGTTAACTTTTGGGTATGAATGTATTTAGAAAATTTTTAAAAAATAAATAATTAAAAATAAGCTAATATTCAACTTAATAGGAGGACTTTAAAAAAAGATATAGGAGAGATAATATAAACAAAGATGATATAGATTTAATAAATAAGATTGAAAAATTTGTAAGTGATGATGATGATGATATGGGGTATTTAGATTGAGAGGTTTAAAATTAAAAAGTTAATACTTTGATTTTTTTGTATATTTAAAAAATAATATACTAATATTTTGATATTTTTAATAAAAATAATTTAGATTTTAGTTGAAATGAATAAATTTTATTTTTTATATTTTTAACTCTTTAAAATTGTATTAAAAAAAAAAAAGTTATTTTATATGTTATTTTATTTGTAGAATAATGTATAAATACTGTGAAAGAAATTAAATTAAATTAAATTGATTTAAACTATCTTAAACCAAGTTAGTAATAGTAATAGAATAGCCTAATTTTATAATAAATTTTTTTTTTTTTTTATGACAATCTTTTTTTATTTTATTTAATTTTTTTAGAAAAAAAATTAAATATGTCTTCCTAGATTGAACTTATGATTTCTGATTTATTGACTAATTTTTAGCTGATAGTTAATTGTAAATTTATTATTTTTACGGTTGAAAGCAAAGATGAAATTAAAAATTGGTGGTAGTCAATTAATTGGATCAAGATTTGATAAATAATAAGTAGAGATAATAAACTATATTGGATTTTAGATTTTAAATTTTTTAAAACTTCTTCTATTTAATAAGATTTTAAAAAGGTTATTTGTAGATATATAGAAGAATTATATATTTTGTATTTAATTTGTAATATATTTCTTACATACTTTTATAACAGTAATAATGGAATATTATTTATAAAAAGACATTTAAAATCTAGTTATTCAAGTAAGTGGGTGTTAAAGAAAACTAGATAAAAGTCGATTACTTTTTTATTTATTAAATTTAATATAATAAGTTATATTATGTTATAAATGGGTTAACATTACTCTATATATAGAATAAATCTAATTTTATTTAAAATTTAAATTATTAGAAAGATGAATGGCTGAAATTCTTAAAATAGAACTATAGACAACTGCTTTTCAAGCTAATGATAAGTAATAATGTTTTATTTTAATTTTTTAATAATCCATAGTTTTATGATTTTTTAAATATGTTATTATTGGGTATTAAGATGCTGTTTGTTAAAAAATTGAAAATTATACTTAAAAATTAGCTAGAGGATATTATAAATATTTTTAAAAAAAAAATTTTAACAAATCAAAAAGTATCTCTTTTATTAGATGCTTAGATTTCTCTAAATAAAATAATATTTATTGCTATTATAGCCTTTTAAGTTGATGACGCCTAAAATTTACAAAAAGTACTAATTGGGTTTAAACATTTGACTGAAAAGCATACCAGTCCTTATATTGCCAAAATCGTTACCAATATTATTGAAATTTATAACTTAATAGATAGATTATATACTATCACCACTGATAACATTAATAATAATAGAATGATAGCTAAAGAGCTCACTTAACATTTTAAAAATCATAAATTGTTGGATATCAATAGTAATTTTAATAAAAACAAAATCTGGTAACTAAATAAGAATCCAGTGTTTAAAATATACCGGGGATGGCGAGGAACGAGCCCAGAAAAATTTTTTGAATTGGGGAATCAATTTACTCTTCCCCGATTTGGGTTTTTTACTGAGAATAAAAAAAGCCGATACTTTCCTGAGTTGGGGAAATATTCTGATATAAATTTTTATTATTTTCGATTTGATTTCGGTTTTTTTTTTGGTTCGGGGCGGGTTTTCTCTGTTATAATAATATATTTTTATAAATATATATTAATGGTTTGGAAAGAGTTATGTAAATAAGTTATTATATAGTAAAATTATCTAAAAATTGACAGTTCTCCGCTTATTGATAAGAACTTATCAGATTATGTAATTAAATTATGTGATCATTAAAATTTTTATTATATAATTAAAATTAAAATTTAATAAAAAAATTTAAAAAAATTAAATTGCATTTTTATTAATTTTTTTTAATTTTAATTTTAATTTTTTTAATTTAATTTTTTCGATTTTTTAATGAAAATAATTTAAAATTAGGTGTGGGAGATCTTGAAACATGCTAAAACCACTAGTGGTTTTTTAGCGAGTTTTTAAATTAAATTTAATTAAATAAAATTAACCGCTAAACCGTTTATAGACGAAAAATACGAATTGATTGATTTTTTTTTGAGAATTCAAAAGTTTTCAAAAAATTTTGGATTTTGAAAAGTTTTTTTGATCTTGCATTCTTTTTGAAAATGTTTTGTCGAAAATATAGCCGAACACATCTTTATATATACGACGTATACGTATATATGATGTATATGCATATAGTACGACGTATATGTATATACGCCGACGTATATGTATATACGACGTACACGTATATAGTACGATGTATACGTATATACAACGTGTGCGACGTATACGTATATATGACGTACACGTATATAGTACGACGTATACGTATATACGACGTACACGTATATAGTACGACGTATGCGTATATAGTACGACATATGCGTATATAGTACGACGCATATGGTATATATCGTATATATGGAGGTGTGTTCGGCTATATTTTCGACAAAATGTTTTCAAAAAGAGAAAACTTTTGAATTTTCAAAAAAAAATCAATCAATTCGTATTTTTCGTCTATAAATGGTTTAGTGGTTAATTTTATTTAATTAAATTTAATTTAAAAACTTGCTAAAAAATTACTAGTGGTTTTAGCGTGTTTCAAGATTTCCCACACCTAATTTTAAATTATTTTCATAAAAAAATCGAAAAAATTAAATTAAAAAAATTAAAATTAAATTAAAAAAAAAATTAATAAAAATGCAATTTAATTTTTTTAAATTTTTTTATTAAATTTTAATTTTAATTATATAATAAAAATTTTGGTGATCATGTGATTTGATTATGTAATCTGATAAGTTCTTAGCTTTTACTTTGACTCGGGGTATTTTGAGGCACAAGTTTCAGTATTGTTTTGGGGTTAAAAAACTTGAAAATTTCCCCGAAAAAACTTTTTACTTATTGAAAAAAATTCAAAAAATTTTACCCTGATTTGAGAAATATTTAAAAAATTTTATCCTGATTTGAGAAATATTCCGACTCGGGGAAAGTCATTTTCAATTTTTTTTCCCCGGCTAAAGTTGGGGAATTCCCCGTCCCGACTCGATTTTTCCCGCCCCGATTTTAAACGCTATAAGAATCTAGTGGATGCAGCAACTAAACTCTCTCTTATTTAAAATAATAAGTAAAACTACTTACCTTACATCACTCATATTATTCAATTAGCTATAAACACTTTTATTAGTAATATCAAAGGCCTCCCCTCCAACCCCAATTAAAAACTATTTTATGTTAAAAAATTAAATAAATTAAAGGATTTATTACCTATATTTCATCAATTACTTACTATGGTAAGTTCTCCAGTTATAGAGTAATACTAATTTTTTATAGTAAAAAACAACTAAAAA
The DNA here is from genome assembly GCA_036971345.1 of Dactylellina drechsleri. NCBI lineage: Eukaryota > Fungi > Ascomycota > Orbiliomycetes > Orbiliales > Orbiliaceae > Dactylellina > Dactylellina drechsleri. The sequence continues at coordinate 685,107 of JAJTUB010000021.1, read as the reverse complement.
AGATGTGATTATTACAATTTTAGATTCAAATATTTTATCAGATAATTACAGCTTTATTAAATCACCTTGAATAATTTAAATTTATCTAGCTTAAATCTGAAATCCAAAAATAATTATAAAAAAAGGTCGATATAACTAAACCAATCCCAACTATCAGATTACTTTTAGATATACCAATTTATTGGAATTCTATTTTGCTAATATTAACCTGTTTTATACATTTAACCCCTATTATTAAAAATTAAATTCAATTATTAGAAAATGAAGATTAGAGTTATTACATTCTTACTAAAAAAAAATTTGAGTATATCTGATTTGTAATTAAGATTTTTCAATTTTTTTATAAATTTATAAATATTCTCTCTAAATCAAAACAGCTTAGGATATGTAATGTTTGGTATATTTATGATAAATTATTTAATTATTTAAAGAAGTATATTTAAAGAATTAAACTAATATTTGATAATTAGAAAAAACTATTTAGAGATCTTCTTCTACACTGTAAAAAGAAGTTGAGTGAATATTACAGCAAAACTAATAATAAAAAAAATAAATTATATAATTTTGGTACTATTCTCAACCCACAAATTAAATTATCCTTCTATGCTTCAGAGGATTGGGGTAAGGATTTTAAAGTTGAATATCATAACAACTTTTTACAATATTACAAAAAAAATTATGTATATAAAAAAATCTCGGGTAATACTATTAAACAATTCAAAAATTTTTAAAAACCTTTTCATCCTTATTTACCTAACTTAGATGAAGAGTTTTATAGTATTTCCTTTTTTAAATTAAATTACTAAGTTATCAATCATTTTAAATTAATAAAAAATAATAAAAATTTAAATAAAACTAAATTTTATATCAATCAGTTAATAATAAATTTAAAAATAATATTTCCACTTATTGTTATTCCACATGTAAAATAGTTTTAATTTTAATTTTAATTTTTTTATTAGGTTAAAACAGATTTATTATTAATTAATTAGTAGAAAATATATAAACAAAAATATCCTATATTATTACAGATGGCATAAAATGTATTCAATATATAAATTGCTTTTATTAATATAAAATAAATTTTTAACTAAACTAAAAATATTATAATTTAAAAAAAATCCTGTTTATATACTAAAACAATTAAAGCTATTATAATTATAAAAAACTTTCATAAATTAGAGTTACACTCTAAAAAAATAGTAGAAAATATGAAAATTAAGAATTTGGTATTATTAGAAGACAAAACCTCAATACTAAAAATGGTAATATTTATTCAGAATATGCTCAATAACAAAAAGTGAAATTTAAGCATAATTATAGATCTCCAAACTAAAATAGCTTGATATAATTAATTTTTCTTTCATTTCTTTATAATTATTTTAGAAATTCTCAATTTAATATTTTGAGCTTTTTAGTTTTTAATTTAAGTAATAAAAATAAAAATATTACTCTACATATAAATCTACGCAGAAAACACTTGGATCTGTGCATAAACCAGTATAATTTAGATATAATTACTTTTTTTTATAACTCTACAATTTCTTGGCAAGGCAGTTTTTCATAATTTTGATGGTTTTTAAACCCGTCCTTAGTTTTTTTTTTTAAAGAAAAACTAACCCATGGGTGGTTTCGACCATCTAAAAACCAACCCATAGATGGTTTCTACCATCTAAAAACCGACCCATAAGTGGTTTCGACCATCTAAAAACCGACCCGTAGGTGGTTTCGACCATCTAAAAACCGACCCGTGGGTGGTTTCGACCATCTAGAAACCAACCCAACCCGCCCCATGTCGCACTCTACCATTGATAAGGATAGTTATGGTAGTTTTGTAGTGAATAATTCCTAAAATATTTCCTCTAAAAACAATAATATTATAATAAATACCTTTAAATTATATAAAAAAATATCTTTAAGTAATATAATTAATTAAAATATAAAAAATTTCTGTACTACTATTTATAAGTACATTAACAAAAATTCCATTAATAATAGTATTAATATTGAAATATTTATTGTTGATTAGATTTAATTATTTATCTAATCTTTTTTTAATAAAATTAAAGCTAAATTTTTCAAGTTGCTTTGAGTTTTAAAGTTAAACTAGTTTAAAACTTTAGTAGGTGGTAAAATTATTATATAATATTTATAAGTATGAATTCGTTAAAGTCTTTTTATTATAAATTAATGTAAGTATCAAAAACAAGTTTCTTTTTTGGGTATGACTTTGGTTTAATATAATTTTTTAATAATATTAATTTATTCTTGTATATAGTTAGTACAAACAGAAAGTTGTTTTTTATAAGTAATATAGTGACTCCTACTTTACAAGCAAATCATATAGTGTATCTTAAATATTAAAGAATATGATTTAATAAAGACTATGTCTTATAAGGTTTTAAAACAAAATATTTTTTTTTTAAAGTGGAAAGTTGTGAAATTTTATGTTAGTTTTATTCTATATAAATTTATTATGGTAAGATAGGTGGCTTGTTAATAAGGTTCATAATAATTTTTTTATAGTTTTTCTACAAAATGATATTTTTTTATAAGGATTTTATCTAAATATATATTACACAAATTTTATGATTTATAGATGTTATTAGTTTTATAGAATTGGTATTGATGGGTTCTATAACTTTGGGTATAGTTGTTAATAAAAGTTAGTTATAATAGGTTAAATAGATTTTTGTATTTAATTTTTTTAAAATTATTTAGGATAGTTAATTGATTTTAGTAGTTCCTTCTTTTACATAGGTACTTATTTCTAAGTCTAGCATTAATTTTGTTATATATTATTTTTAATTTTTGATAAAATCTTTATAAATAAACTTATGATTTAAGGAGAATGGTTTTGGAAATAATTCTGAAACATATTTCTCTAGCTGGTCATCCTAAAACAAGTACAATATAAAATTATTATAATTTTCTATTTAAATTTTATTAATATCTAAGGTGTCTTTTTGGAATAGGATGGTTTCAAATCCAATAGTATTTATATACTATAAGGTTATAAGATAGAGATATAGGTTTACAAATAATAGATTTTAAATCTTTACTTAAGATATATATTAAGGTATTAGATATAATATTATTAATATTTTTATTATTTTCTTGTTATATAGCTTTTTGTAATATTTAAAGCTCTTTTTTAGATGTTGGGTATACTACAGGTTCATTTTTTTGAGAGGGGATAATTATTTTATATGATAGAGTTAGTAGTTTTGATGCTGAAGTATTTTAGATGGTATGAATTTGTTGTGTCAGTTTCTTATATTATTCTTATTATTTTTTTGAGACTTTTAATTAGGCGAATTGGATATATTTGAATTAATTTTTTTTTAGTTATTAACAATTTTTAGTAAAATATTCTAGTTTATTATAATTGTAGTAAATAATTACATTAAATTTTAGTGAATCTTTGTATTGTTGATGATTAGTAGTGTTAAAATTTATTAGGGTAAATTTATATTTTTGGTAAACATTATTTTTGGAATAATAATTTTGATGATTGTTATAAGAACAATATTGTTTAGTTTTTCCTTATTTTAATATATTATTGGAGCGGTTTCCTTGATAGCTTTTTCGGGGTTGATTTAGTTTTTATTAATTTTATCAAAAAATAAAATCATCTATTTATATAGTAAGATTCTGCATTTCCATATAAGTTATTTTTAAAATTCTAAATTTTTCTTTAATAATCTTAGTATAGACTATTAACTTAAATCCTTTTTTAATAAAATTAAAAAGTTATACATTATTATATTTTATAAATAGAATATAATAATTAAGTTTTTAAAAATAATTTTATACCAAATAAATTTGGTATAGGGTAACAATTTTATATTATATTTTTTTTTTTTTTATTCTTATATTTATATTTTTATTAAAAAAAAGTAATAAAGCAACTAATATTAATAAATATTTTATAAATATTTAAATATACTTATTTAAATATTTTATAAATATTTAAATATACTTATTTAAATATTTTATTTTTATATTTTTTTTTATTATAGCTACTTCATTTTTTTAAGTAAATTACAAAAATACCAAAAAGTAATTTTTCTAAATATATTTTTATAAAATAAATCTTATATTCATTTATAGAAAATTGATTTATATTAAAAAAATAATAGATCAAAAGTTAATTAAAAAATTAATTAAATTTTTTAAATTATTTTTTAAATTTAATTAAATTTTTTAATTTAAATACCTTGTTAAAATTCTTAGTAGAGTTAATTATTTTGACAATTTCTTCTAAAATTTCTATAAAATTTTTAATATATTAATTAAAGAAATCTATTAATAATATTAATAATTATTCCATAATTATTATTTTAAATTATTATTTTATTTATTTTAGAATTTCTATTACTATACTTAAATTTTTAGTATGTTTTTTTATATATATTAGTATCTTATATATCAATATTTCTTTTTTTATATATTTTTTTAAGTTTTTTTTAAGTATCTCTTTTATAATTTATATTTTTATATTAAAAATATAAATATAATCTTAATCATTGATATATACTTTTCTTATAATAATTTTAAATATTAATTTAGAAAATATAATTATTAATTTTTATTTTTTATTAAATCTTTAATATCCTAATGTTTATATAGTGGAATATATTTTTTTATTTAATTATTATTTTTATATTTTATAAAAATAATTATATTCTTTATTTTTATCTTTAATAAATTTTAGATTTAAAGCATCTTCTAATTCTATATTTTTAAAAAAATATTTTTAAATATTTTTAAATATAAAGTAATTTAATATATATATAGATCTTCTATTTAAATTAAGTTAGATTAATTAAAATATTATATTTATAATTTTAAAAGATTATAATAAGCTTATTTTAGTTTTTATTTTTTAATCCTATTATTCAGGTCTTGATTCAAGAAAATATACATATTATTAAGAACAATAAAATTATTAGATAAAAAATATAATAATAATAAAATAATAATAACTATAAGTCTGTATTATATTTAAATTAACTAATAAAAAATAAAAACTATTTATTAATCCTAATAATAATCTTATATACATAAAAATATTTTATACAAATATAAATACTTACATACTTACATCTTAATACTCGTATGTTCACATATTCACATATTCACATATTGGTGCTCGCATATTCGCATGTTTATATATCACATAATGCGTAGATGTGTGGTGCTATATGATAAAAATCGAAAGCAAACAGGCAACATAATACCTAAATAGGTAGTTTTATCATAAGAGATACAGTAAAACACAGAATGCGGTACAGGTGATTTGTGCTGTCAAGACCATAGGTCTATGACAATATTTTTTTATATATATAGATATTTTGTATATTAATATTTTTTTCTTTTAAGGTTTTTCTAAACTTTTTTTAAATATTTCTTTTATAATTTATATTTTTATATTAAAAATATAGATATAATTTTAATTATTAATATATACTTTTTTTATAATAATTTTAAATATTAGTTTAGAAAATATAACTATTAATTTTTATTTTTTATTAAATTTTTAATATTTTAATATTTATGTAGTAAAATACATTTTTCTGTTTAATTATTATTTCTATATTTTGTAGAGATAATTATATTTTTTATTTTTATTTTTGATAAATTTTAGATTTAAGGTGTTTTCTAATTCTGTATTTTTGAAGAAATGTTCTTAAATGTCTTCAAGTGTGAAAAAATCTAATATACATATAAGTCTTCCGTCTAAATCAAATTAAATTAATTAAAATATTATACTTATAATCTTAAGGAAGTTATAATAAGCTAACTCTAGTTTTTATTTCTTAATTTTATTGTTCAAATTTTAATTTAAAAAAATATACATATCACTAAAAATAGTAGAACTATTAGATAAAAAATATAATAATAATAAAATAATAGTAAACTATAAATTTATATTATATTTAAATTAACTGATGAAAAGTAAGAACTATTTATTAATCCTAATAATAATTTTATATACATAATAATGTTTTATATAAATATCAATAATTATATATATTGTAAAATCACTTATATAACTTAAACAAGCATATAACATCCTAAAGATTACAAGGTTACTTCTACCAAATTTGCAATTATACAATATCATCACATGATACATAAATATAGTAGTACAAAAATTTAAATAGAACAGACAAACACAGTATATAGATGGTCAGTCTTTTTATAAGAGATACAATAAAACAGAGCTGGGAATGATGTAGCGTAGAATGCGGTACAGGTGATTCGTGCTGTCAAGACCATATGTCTGTGACACATACATACTTTGGTTCTCCAAATTAATAACATTTAATTAGATAGATAATATTTAATTTTTTATAATAATAAATTTTTTAATTTACTTTTATTTTTAGATTTATAATTTATAGAATTTAATATTTAATACATTTAAAATCTAATACTTTTATTTTATTATATATTAATTTAATAATAAAATTATATATACAGGAAATTGTACTATTTAGATATTTAGTAGTTTATTTTTATTAAAAGAATTTATATATTATTTTATATATAAACTAATATTAATAATCTTTATTAAAACCTGATTTCTTATTAATAAGTAGGAAATTATTGGTTTTTAAATAGTTTTTAATTTGAATGGAAACTATCTAGTAGTTTCTTATAATTTATATTAAATTATCCAGTAGTTCCCTACAATCCATATCAAACCACCCAGTAATTCTTTATAACCCATATCAAACCATCCAGTAGTTCCTCATGACCTTTCTCAAACTGACCCAACCCGCTGGTTTTTGGGTTAAAACCAACCTATGTCGCACTCTACCTGTGGGTGGTTTCGACCGTCTAAAAACAGACCCGTGGGCGGTTTCGACTGTCTAAAAACCAACCTGTGGGTGGTTTCGACCATCTAGAAACCAACCCAACCCGCCCCATGTCGCACTCTAACTGTTCCTAACAACAGCATACTTCCCTGAATCAAGACCTGAACAATAGGACTGAGAAACAGAAGCCAGAGTAAGCTTGCTGTGACCTCCGGGCCACAGGTGTAACAATTTATAATTCAAAAAAATTATTAAAAAAAAAAAAAATTATTTAGTAGTTTTTCACGACCTATATTAAACTATTTAGCGGTTCCTCATAACTTATATCAAACTATCTAGCGGTTTCCCATAATCTTTCTTAAACCAACCCAACCCGCTAATTTCTAGGTTAAAACCAACCCATATCACTAAAATACAACATGGATTAGTTTTAATCCAAAAACCAGCGGATTGGGTCGGTTTGAGAGGGGTCATAGGGAACCGCTGGGTGGTTTGATATAGGTCGTGGAAAACCACTGGGTGGTTTGATATAGGTCATAGGAAACCACTGGATATTTTTTTTTTTTTTTTAATAATTTTTTTAAGTTATAAATTTAATTAAAAACTATAATTTTAATTATTTTTAGCAATTTATTACTATTTTTAGTAAATTTGTTACTATTTTTAGTAATTTATTACTATTTTTAGTAAATTTGTTACTATTTTTAGTAATTTATTACTATTTTTAGTAAATTTGTTGCTATTTTTAGTAAAATGGTTTCTTAGTGATATCGTTTTTATTAGAGTTTGATATGGGGCAGGTTGGGTTAGTTTTTGGTGTTGAAAAATTATTCACAGATTAGTTTTTTTTTTTTAAAAAAACCAAAAACCAACTTAAAAATTATTAAAATTATAAAAAATTGTTTTGCTAAGAAATTATTTATTAAAAATAGTAATAAATTTACTAAAAATAGTAATAAATTATTAAAAATAGTTAAAATTATGGTTTTTAATTAAATTTATAATCTAAAAAAATTATTAAAAAAAAAAAAAACTATTTAGTGGTTCTTTATGACTCCCCTAAAACCGAATTAACCTGTTGGTTTCTAAATTAAAACTAATCTATGTCAAACTCTAGTTTTTATTAAAATTTATAATTTTTAAAACTGTGTTGGGTTTTTTTTTTTTAAAAAAACCAATCCATAAGTAGTTTCTACCATCTAAAAACCAATCTGTAGGTGGTTTCAACCATCTAAAAACCAACCCGTAGGTGGTTTCGACCCTCTAGAAACTAACCCAACCTGCCCCATGTCGCACTCTACATGTCGTACTCTAATTTCCTATATAACACTTATTATTCATATACTTACGTTCACCTATCCTATTCAAAACCCTATCATATGATATCATATGTTATGTGACATATAACTTACAATATACAACATACAAGCATGCAATTTGCAACTTAAGTGATATGTGATACTGAATATACGATTAGTGTTCGAAAAAATAAGCAATATGCCCCGCCAAGAAGTACCTTTCACCAAAATTTGTGTTGGAGGTACTTCTTGGCGGGGTATATTGCTTATTTTTTCGAACACTATATACGATCACTAACATTTATATGAAGCACCCTTATGTATATAAAAATTATCATTAGAACTAATAAATAATTTTTATTTTTTATTAAATATAATACAAACTCATAGTTTACTATAATTTTTATTATTATTACACATTTTATATATCATTCTTTGATATCTCGTAATATACATACTCCCAGTTCTGAGAACCCAGGTATCTTAAAATAAAAGATCAATGTTTAGTTAGACGGACTTAACCAAAGTATAACAATTACTAGTAATTAATAATTATAGTTTATATATAACTAACAAATTTATGGCTTAATATTATTTTAATAATATAGTATATATATTATTTTTATCTGCTTATACTTTTTATATTACCTAGCCATTAAATTTGAAATACTTTTTAGCTTTGAAGATAATATATTAATAATAATTGGGCAAATTTATGAGCTTAAACAATATTACTTATATAAATAAGGTGTTATTCCTTTAGTTTTATATTACAACATATATAATTGTTTTTATAATAAAGAATATTATTATAAAATAAAGGGTAATTAGATTTTACCTTTACAATTATTATAAATTATTGTGAAATTGTTGGGTAGTAATTTAGCGACTATCTACCCTACTCCTTAAACTAATTTTTAATATTATTATACATCAGCAAAAAATACAAGTTCCATCGCGCTCCATCGCGCTCATCCAGATGGCAAGATGGCAGGATGGGTAGGATGAAAAGTGTACACCCTGATGTAAGGTTGCTTTTTGAAGGAAGGCCCTTCATCCCGATGAACCACTCTCCATCGGACGAACTACTCTCCATTGTGGTACTGTATGTATCTCACACGTCACATATTATGTGTTATAATAATAATAACAACAACAATAATAATTTAATTATTTTAATTTACAAAAAAATCTATGAGAATAAACGTGATCAATCCAATTGATCGAAACTGTTGATTATAGACGTGATTATAGGCATATCCGGACCGTAATCGAAATTATGACAATATGCGTGACTAAGTCGAGTGGTATGAATGTGGCCACCCCCTAGTTGTGGCCACCCATTTTTTTCGCGAAATCTTACTTAACGCGAATACGCGTTTTTTTGTTTTTCATCCATATAACTATGGTATCTAGCCAATTGAGTCTGTTTTTGCTAGCAAATCTATTATTATAATACCTGAAAGATAATATAACAAAATTAATATAGTTGTTGTAATAAGCGCCATCTAAGATGGCAATTCTCTCTATACTACTGCTATTATTTATAGGATATTTTGGATTATTTTTTGAAGTTGGCTTGTTTTTTGACAGCTATATAGTATCACACATAAAAGTTAGCAGTAATTTTTTAAAATACAAGAAAAAAGGCTTATAGAATAAGTCTTATATTAAGAAATTTTTGGTTATGTTTTTATGTATACTTAATTATAAGGTATTGTAATTAATATCCTTATAAAACAAGGTGACAGTATTTTATTGGATAGATGGTGGTAGAGTGCGACATGGGGCGGGTTGGGTTGGTTTCTAGATGGTCGAAACCACCCACGGGTCAGTTTTTAGACAGTAGAAACCACTTATGGGTTAATTTTTAAACAATTGAAACCACCTATGGGTTGGTTTTTAGACGGTCAAAACTATTTAAGGGTTGGTTTTTCTTTTAAAACAAAAACCAAGCATGGGTTTAAAAACTGTGATAATAATAAAAAACTGTATTGTTAAGAAACCGTTTTAAATTAAATCACATGACCACCAAATTTTTTATTATATAATTTTAATTTTTTTAATTTAATTTTTTTGATTTTTTTATGAAAATAATTTAAAATTAGGTGTGGGAGATTTTGAAATATGTTAAAACAACTAGTACTTTTTTACCAAATTTTTAAATTAAATTTAATTAAATAAAATTAAGCGCTAAACCGTTTATAAACAAAAAATACAAATTAATTAATTTTTTTTTTTGAAAATTCAAAAATTTTCAAAAAAATTTTAAATTTTGAAAAGGTTTTTTTGACTTTGCATTTTTTTCGAAAACGTTTTGTCGAAAATACAGCCGAATATACCTTCATATATACGATGTATACGTATGCGTCGTACTATTTACGTATACGTTGTATATGTCGTGTATACGTATACGTCGTATATGCGTATACGTTGTACTATATACGTATATGTCGTATATGCGTATATGTCGTACTATATACGTATATGTTGTATATGCGTATACGTCGTATTATATACGTATTTGTTGTATATGCGTATATGTTGTATTATATAAGTATTCGTCGTATATGCGTATACGTCGTACCATATACGTATACGTCGTACTATATACGTGTACGTTGTATATGCGTATACGTCGTAGTATATGCGTATACATCGTATATACGTATACGTCGTATATACGTATACGTCGTATATACGTATACGTCGTATATACGTATACGTTGTATATGTGGAGGTGTGTTCGGCTGTATTTTCGACAAAACGTTTTCAAAAAAAATGCAAAGTCAAAAAACCTTTTCAAAACCCAAAATTTTTTTGAAAACTTTTGAATTTTCAAAAAAAAAATCAATCAATTCGTATTTTTCATCTATAAACGGTTTAGCGCTTAATTTTATTTAATTAAATTTAATTTAAAAATTTGGTAAAAAAGCACTAGTCGTTTTAGCGTGTTTCAAAATCTCCCACACCTAATTTTAAATTATTTTCATAAAAAAATCAAAAAAATTAAATTAAAAAAATTAAAATTAACGTGTTGGGTGGGGATGTGCGTCAGTCGGGGAAGTGCGCCATAATAATATTAAGATGTGGAAATCCTGTGTTGTAGTTTTTTCACTATCATTATTATTATTATTACTATTATCTTTGATATTACTAATATTATTATTACTACTACTATTACTACTAATATAATAGTGTGTATTAGTAAGAATAAAAATACAAACTGTACTATTGTAATAATAAAAGAGTGTGTTAGATTAGCATTATAAGTTTATAAACATTATAATTTTAAATCTATTCACAAAACTGCAAAAGTATATAATATAGTATAAGATATATTAAAATGTAGATTGAATAATGTGTCTGGCAATAAAATCCTGGTATATTATAAGTAATTAATAATTATTATAAAAAATAAAATATTATTAATATATTAGATTATTCAACTGTATAATTAAAAATTTTTACTAAGAATGGATATAATTTATTATATGGTAGAGAAATTAATAAATTATAAGCTGGGTAATAAATAAATTTATTATTTTATAATTTGATATATTAATCTATATACTGTATATTTTAGAGTATTTAATAATAAAAAAGTAAAAATAAATAATTTTGTTTTAATTTAATATTTCTATAACCTTTTTTTAAATACTAAGTTATAATATAATATTATAGAAAATATATTATATAATATAAATGAAAAAAAATTTATAATAAAATTAATATAATTTTCTAAATTAATATTTTTAAAGTGTGGTTTTAATTACTTTGTTAAATAATTTGGTAATTATGAATTAATAATTATTATTAAGTATATTAGTATTAAAAAAAATATACTATTACTATTTATTATTTTTAAAAATATATACTACTAATTCAATTGGTATACTAATAATATAGATGATATTACAAAAAAGTAATTTTTTGTTATATTATTAATTGGGTGGATAGATATTAATTTGGGTGTATAGTGGTTGGAGAGATTGTTTAATTTATTAATAATATTAAAGGTAGCAAAATAATAGTAAATGTTAGTACTCAATAATTATAATAGCTATATTAGTACTAAATTTGTAAATTATTATATTTACTACTAAATTATAGTATTTTGTTTGTTATTATATAATATTTATCAATTATAGCTATTGGATATTAGATTTAATTTAATATATGTTAAATAATATTATAATACTGTTAATAATACTATTTAATATGGTATTATAGGTATTGATAAGTAATTATTTATTAAACTACTAGCAAAAACTTGTGGTAATATTGTTTTAATAGATTTTATAAAAGTAGTATAGCAGAAAACTAGGCTAGTACTATATTAATTAAATAAAATATTATTAAAATTATAACTTATAATATTACTAAAATTAATTATATAGCTTAATAAATTATAAATATTAATAAAACTTTATTTAATATAGAAAATAATAGATATATTATTAAGTAAAATAAATTATTTTTTTAGTTTATTAATTATTACTGTTGTATGTAAGCTGGGCTAGACTATAGAATATTTAATAAATAAGAATATTATTTTTTAAACAACTGCTATATAGCTATGCTAAGTAAATAAAAAAATATTATAAAATAAATTAGGTAAATTATACTTTATATATTCTAGAGTGTTGAATAATAATAAAATAAAATACTTATGGGGTAATAAAATTATTAAATTAGATATGAAGATTGTTAAAAAAAACTATAAAGTTTATGCTAAAAGTACTAAAAAAAAACTAACAAAAAAAAATATTATATATGATAGTGATAATAGTTGTAAAAGTGACTATAATTGTGATAAACATTATAATACTACTAAAGAGTGAATTATATATTAGTTACTTATTATTATTATTTTTTTCATACAAAGTAGTAGAGAAGTCTTGATTTCGTTGTGGCGCACTTCCCCAACCGACGCACATCCCCACCCAACACGTTATATAATAAAATTTTTGGTAATCATGTAATTTGATTACATAATCTGATAATTCTTATCAATAAACGGGGAACCGTCAGTTTTTGAACAATTTTTAATTTTTAAAAAAACCACCCAACAGTTCCCCACAACCCATATCAAACCACCCAGTAGTTCCCCACAACCAATATCAAATTACCCAGCAGTTCCCCACAACCTATATCAAACCACCCAATAATTCCTTATGACCCCTCTCAAACCAACCCAACCCGCTGGTTTCTGAATTAAAACCAACCCATGTCGCACTTTAGATGGTGGATTATTAATTTTATTTATTATTATTTATGTATTAAAATTAAGCTTGGCTGTTATATAAACTAGTAATGTATTAATTATATTAATTTAACCAATATTAATAAACTTTTTAACTTCTACAAGATAGTGTTTTAAATCTATCTAAAATAATAGTATAATATAGATAAAGTTGAATATAATAGTTGGAATAGGTATGAATAACCTTATTATTAGAAATTTTAGTTATTAAAAATATTAAGTATTTATAAAAATAAATTAATTACATTTTTGGATATTGTTTGTGGAGTATGTCTCTGCTTTAAGCTGTGTTTTTAATCTGCTGGTGATTTTTAAAGTAAAGTTTATTTAGGATTAGTAGTTTTGAGTCTAAATATTAAAGTAGTAATTTAATTAATATATAATATTTTTAAAAAATAACTAAATTAGTAATACTATTATTTTAGAATGGTTAATTAAAATGTTTTTATTAGAGACTAATACTAATAATTATTTATAATATAATTACTAATAATTAATAATTATAGTTTACATATAATAAATGAATTTATATTTAAATATTATTTTAATAATATATATCTTTTGTTTTTACTTATTTATACCTTTTATATCACCCAGCCTTTAAATCTAAAATATTTTTTAATATTAAAAATGGTATATAGGTAGTAATTTAGAAATTTTGTTGTTTTAATAAATGTTATCTGGGTAGGTAAAGTATTGTTTTTTAAATTTTATATTAAAGTATGTATAATTAGTTTTATCAAAAAAAATATAATTGTAGGATAAAAAGTAATTAAACTTTATTTTTGTAATTATAATAAGATATTACAAAATTATTGGGTAGTAATTTAGTGATTATATTGTCACACATANATATATATATTCTTTCCAAAGTAAAATAGTAATATTACTATTTTAATAAAAAGTCTGGATATTAACTGTATGTTTAAATTATTTATCTAAAGTCCTTTTATGCAGTGTTTAAAATATACCGGGGATGGTAAAGAACGAGCCTAGAAAAATTTTTTAAATCGGGGAATCAATTTACCTTTCCCTGATTTAGATTTTTTATTAAAAAAAAAAAAAGTTGATATCTTATTAAATTAAAAAAATATCCTGATATAAATTTTTATTATTTTTTGATTTAATTTCAGCTTTTTTCCTAGTTCAAGGCGGGTTTTCCCTGTTGTAATAATATATATAAACATATACTAATGGTTTGAAAAGAACTATGTAAATAAGTTATTATATAATTTTAAATAAGTTGAGAAGTTAATGGTTTTCCGCTTATTGATAAGAATTTATCAGATTATGTAATCAGATTACGTGACTATTAAAATTTTTATTATATAATTTTAATTAAAATTTAATAAAAAAAAATAAAAAAAATAAAATTGAATTTTAATTAATTTTTTTAATTTAATTTTTTCGATTTTTTTATGAACACAATTTAAAATTAGGTGTGGGAGATCTTGAAACACGCTAAAACGACTAGTGCTTTTTTAGCGAGTTTTTAAATTAAATTTAATTAAATAAAATTAAGCGCTAAACTGTTTATAAACGAAAAGTACGAATTGATTGATTTTTTTTTGAAAATTCAAAAGTTTTTAAAAAGTTTTTGGATTTTGAAAAGTTTTTTCGATTTTGCATTTTTTTTGAAAACGTTTTGTCGAAAATATAGCCGAACATACGTCTGTATATACGACGTATACGTATATACGACGTACACGTATATAGTACGACGTATACGTATATAGTACGACGTATACGCATATACGACGTATACGTATATAGTACGACGTATACACATATAATACAACGTATACGTATATACGACGTACACGTATATAGTACGACGTATACATATATAGTACGACGTATACGCATATACAACAAATACGTATATAGTACGACGTATACATATATATCGTATATACAGACGTATGTTTGGCTATGTTTTCGACAAAACGTTTTCAAAAAAAATGCAAAATCGAAAAAACTTTTCAAAATTTAAAAACTTTTTGAAAATTTTTGAATTTTCAAAAAAAAATCAATCAATTCGTACTTTTTGTTTGTAAACAGTTTAGCACTTAATTTTATTTAATTAAATTTAATTTAAAAACTCGCTAAAAAAGTACTAGTCGTTTTAGCGTATTTCAAGATCTCCCACACCTAATTTTAAATTATGTTCATAAAAAAATCGAAAAAATTAAATCAAAAAAATTAATTAAAATTCAATTTTATTTTTTTTATTAAATTTTATTAAATTTTAATTAAAATTATATAATAAAAATTTTAGTGGTTATGTGATTTAATTTAAAACGGTTTCTTGGCGGTGCGGTTTTACATCAAACTTCTTAACCCGAGGTATCCCTAAAACACTTTCAGTATTATTTCAAAATCAAAAAACTTGAAAATTTCCCCAAAAAAACTTTTTATTTATTAAAAAAAATCCAAAAAATTTTATTTTAACTCGAGAAATATTTTAATTAAGATAATAATATTTTAAAGATCCCAAGCACTTGGGGATAGTTATTTTTATTTTTTTTCTCCCGGCTAAAGCTGGGGAATTCCCCGTCCCGACTCGATTTTTCCCGCCCTGATTTTAAACGCTACTTCTATGTGATTGGCAGTTTACAAAATCAGCAGAAATTTTGATAAATATATAGTTAAAAATATTATACTATAGTAAAAGGTATAAGGTTTGTAAACTAAGTTAAAAATAATTTAACCAATAAAAAAATAAAAAATATATCAAAATCTGAATAAGTAATTTGTTATTTTGGTAGAAATAGTTTTATAATAAAAATATAAACCCAAACTTATTATAATAATAATAAATAAGGTAATATTTAATGAGAAAAATAATGTTTTAGTTGTTGAAGATGAAATATTTTTGTGATGATCAAGTTGTATATAATTTAAAATAATAAAATATTTAGGGTATGGAAGTGATATGGATGGTAAAATTGAATAAATTTATATATTTTTTATATTTATAGCCCTTAAACTGACAGAATTGTTGTTAATAATATATAATTTTGTTATTTGTGATGGTGGTAACCATAACTAGGGGGTGGCCACATTCATACCACTCGACTTATAAGCGTGATTAACCCAATTGATCAAAATTGTTGATTATACCATTGATTATACCGTTGATTATAAGCGCGATCAATCCAATTGATTATAGATGTGATCATAGACGTGATTTGGACTGTGATCGAAACTGTGACAATACACGTGATAATAAGC
>JAJTUB010000020.1:753710-761210 GCA_036971345.1 Dactylellina drechsleri | reverse complement strand
TTTTTAAAAACTTGATTGTTATATCCTACTTATGGAATATAATGATGTATAATTTTTTAATTTTGTTAGAAAAAGACTTAAGCTAATAATTTATATTGAAATTATTAAAAAAAAATTTAGAATTCCAAAAATGACTTATATGGAAATATAGAATTTTATTATATAAATAAACAATTTTATTTTTCAACAAAATTAACAAAAATTAAATTAATTTTAAAAAAACTATCAAGGAAATTGCTTTAATAATATATTAAAACAAAGAAAAATTGGATAATATTGTTCTTATAATAATTATTAGAATTATTGTTTTAGAAATAATATATACTAAGGATATAAATTTATTTTAATAAATCTTAATATTATTAATTATTGATAATATAAAGGATTATTAAAATCTAATGTAATTGTTTGTTATAATTGTGATAGATTAGGATATTTCGCTAGAAACTACTGATAATTAAAAAAAGATTAGTTTAAACATGTCCAATTCGCCTAATTGAAGACTCCAGAAAAATAATAAAAGTAATGTAAAGAATTGATATGATAAATTCATATCACCCAGAATATTTTGATACTAGAAAAATTGCCAACTTTATTATATAAAATAATTATTTTTTTTTAAAAAAATAAATTTGTAATATACTTAATATCGGAAGAAGAACTTTAGATATTATAAAAAGTTATATAATAAGAAAATGATAAAAATATTGATAATATTATGTTTAATATTCTAATATATACCCTAAATAAAGATTTAGATTTAATTATTTACAAACCTATACCTTTATCTTATAATTCTATAGTGTATAAATATTATTAAATTTGGAATTATTCTATCCCTAGAAGGTATTTTAGATATCGACGAAATTTAAATAAAAAATTATAATAATTTTATACTATATTCGTTCTAGGATGACTAGTTAGGGAAATATGTTTCAGAATTATTTTTAAAATTATTTTTTTTGAATTATGAGTTTATTTACAAAGACTTTATTAAAAATTAAGAGTAATATATAATGAGATTGATACTAGATTTGGAAATAAATATTTATATAAAAAAAAAAATTATTAGAATTAATTAATTACTTTAAATAATTTAGGAAGAACTGGATATGAAAATTTATCCAACCTATTATAATTAATTTTTATTGATAACTGTGTTTAGAGTTGTGGAATCTATTGATATTAATTTTATGGAACTAATAATATCTACAAATCACAAAACTTATATAATATATATTTAGATAAAATCCTTATAGAAAGATATTATTTTGTAAAAAAACTACAAAAAAATCATTATGAATTTTATTAATAAGTTACCTATCTTACCATAATAAATCTATATAAAGTAAAACTAACACAAAACTTCACAACTTTCTACTTTAAAAAAGAAATATTTTGTTTTAGAATTTTATAAAATATGATCTTTACTAAATCATATTCCCCAATTTTCAAAACATATTACATAATTTATTTATAAAATAAAAATTATTATATTACTTACAAAGAACAACTTTCTACTTATACCAACTATGTATAAAAATGGACCAATATCACCAAAAAATTATATTAGACCAAAGTTATACCCAAAAAAAAATTTTATTTTTAATATTTATAACAATTTATAACAAAAAAACTTCAATAAATCCATATTTATAAATATTATATAACAACTTTACCACCTACTAAAACTTTAAATTAGTTTGGCTTCAAAATTTGGAATAATTTAAAAAATCTAGCCCTAACTTTATTAAAAAAAGATTTAATAAATAATTAAACTTAATTAATAATAAACATTTTAATATCAATACTACCATTAATAAAATTTTTACTAACACACTTATAAATAATAGTACAAAAACTTCTTATATTTTAATTAAATATATTATTAAAAGATATTTTTCTATATAACTTAAAAATATTTATTATAATATCACTACTTTTAGAAAGAATATTTTAGGAACTGTTTATTATAAAATTATAATAACCATTTTTATTAATGGATATTATAAAGAATGAATAATTAATATTTTTGACTTTTAAAAAAACAATTTAATTTTAGGTTTTGACTGGTTACAAAAATACAACCCTAATATCAATTAAAAAAATAAGATTCTTGATTTTATTCGTTACAACTGTTAACAATCCTGTCCAAATAATAATTATAGAATAAAAGGAAAAAAAGTATATTTATGATTTACAAAATATTTCTTTGATAAAGAAATTTATTATTAATTTTAAAATAAATTTAATATTTTTAAATATATATAGCTTAAGGCCAAAGATATCTGCAAAACTATCAAAAAAATTATTAAAAATATTATTAAAATTTCCAAATAAATTTTTAAATGGATTAAAACTTTTGAAAAACTATCTAACAAAGAAACCCTACCAAAATTCAATAAGTTTATTTATAAAATACCAATTTAAAAAAATGTTATTCCTAAATTTATGCTTATTTATACCTATATATAAGAAGAGCTTAAGGTATTTTGTAAATATTTTAAAGAAAATTTACACAAAAAATATATTTGATTATTTTAATTTTTAACCAAACACCTCATACTATTTGTATTAAAAAAAAATGGAAAACTATAAATATGTATAAACTATTAAAACTTCAACACTATTATTATTAAAAATCGAATTAAATTACTATAAATAGATGAATTACTTGATCAACTACAAAAAACTAAGAGATTTATTAAAATAAACATAATAATTAAATATTACAACTTTAAAATTATATTTAAAAATATTTAGAAAATAATTTTCAAATACTGATATAAATTATTTGAATATATAGTTATACTTATAAAATTAACTAATGTATTAGTATTTTTCCAAACCTTCATAAATTATATTCTTAGAGACTATATTAACAAAATATATATTATTTACCTTAATAATATATTAATCTATAATTATAATTTAAAAGAATATAGGAAACATATTATCCTTATTTTCAAAACACTTGACAAATATAACCTCAAAGTTCAACTCAAAAAAACAAAATTCGAAGTTACTAAATACAAATTCCTAAAAACTATTATAATAACTAATAAAATTAAAATGGATTTCAAAAAGGTACAAGCTATCTAAAAATAACCACAACCAAAAATAATTAAAAATGTCCAATCCTTTTTAAAACTATATAATTATTATCAATGCTTTATTAAATAATATAGTTACATATTAGCTACTTTAAATAAATTTATTAAAATAAAAATTAAATTTGATATAATTTTTAACCAAATTAATACTTTTAATATATTGAAACAATTATTCTTTTCAGTATTGATATTTTAATTTTATGATTTAAAATTATTTATTAAAATTGAAATTGATGTTTTAGATATTGTATTAAATATATGTTTATATTAATTATATCTTAATAATAAATAGTATCCCATTACTTATTTATCTTATAAATTTGATACTATAGAACTCAGATATTTAATTTATAATAAAAAACTTATGGTAATTGTATAAATTTGTAAAATATGAAAAATATACTTATAAGCTAAAGAACTTTTTACTATATATTTTGATTATAAGAATTTTATTTTTTTCTTTATTATTAAAGAATTTAGTAGATGATAAGTCTGCTGATAAGAAATATTTAGTAAATATAATATAAAGATTATATACTACAAAGGCAAAGAAAACTTAGAAATAAATATAATTAATAGAAGATTTGATCTAATATCAGAAGTATAATTAGATAGAGGAATAATTTTAAAAAAAGAATTATTTGAAAACATTATTATTAATAAAATTCTTAATATTACTTTTTATATATTAAATAACCAGTTTATTTAGGAACTGAAGGAAAGTTATAAATAATATTTGATAGTTACCTGAATTTTTTCAAATAATCTAAATATTTTAGAATATTTTATTATTGAATATGGAATTATTCTTTTTAAAGATTTTTATTATATTTTTATTAAAAATTTTTAGCAAAAACTTATTAAATAACATTATGATATATTAGCTTATAAATATTTAAAAATTAAACAAACTTAGGAACTTTTAATTAAGGAATACTTTTAGCTATAAATATGATAATATATTAAATAATATATTAAAACTTATAATATATATTGTAGAAATAAATTTAGTTGATATTTACCTTATGGTAAACTTCAATTTTATAATATATTATTAGCATTATTCTAAGTCATCTTTTATAATTTTATTCAAAAAATGCCAAAATCTCAAAACCCCCTTACCAACACCATATATAACAAAGTACTAGTTATTATATGTAAGTTTAACAAAATAGCAATCCTAAAATTATAAAATGCTAAATAATCTACAAAAAAATTTGAATAAGTTTATAATAAATAAATATTTAATTAATATAAATTATAAATTAAATACATCTATAACAGAGACACCTTATTCACTAGTAAATTTTGGAATTTAGTTAAAAACCAAACTAAAACCAAAATCAATATCACCAGCAAAAAATATATATAAACAAATGGAGCTATTAAACAAATTATTTAAACAATCAAAATGTAATTATATAATTTCTTGAATATTGTATAGAATAATTAGGTTAAGTTACTCCCTAGTTTTGAATTTATTTATAATATTTCCAAATATTCGACTATAAAATATACCTTTTATAAAGTATTTAAAAAATGGAATCTAATAACAGTACTACTACTTTTAATACCTAAAAAAATAGTACTTAAAATAGATTAATATATCAAAAATATGAAAAATCTTTACAAAAACCTTTAAAAAGACTTTTAATTTATAATTAAACAAATATTGCATTATTACAATTAGAGGAAAATGGAAGTACTATTTTTAAAAAAAGGAGATAAAGTATATCTGCTTATTAAATATATTAAACAAAAAGGATACTAAAATAAAAAACTTAACTACCAAAAAAATAAACCTTTCACAATTACAAAAAAGTTTAGTAATAATATTTTTGAATTAGAAATTTTAGGACCTATACACATTTATTAATTATTTTATGTCTTACTTTTAGAACCAGTTTTAAAAAACCTAAAAAAAGATTCTAACAATGAAGAACTAAAACTTGAAGATTATACGGAATATAAATTTAAGAAAATCTTAGATGGATTTAATTAAGAAAACAAATACTTTATTAGATGGTTATTATTTTATGGATTATAAGATGATTCTTGGATTTTAGAAGATAATATACCTCTAGGAATTATTTAAACTTATTTTAATTAGAAAACTATATTACTACTTACGAAATGAAGATGTGGAAAACCAAAAAAAAATTTAATTCCAGACTAAGACTGCAAGAAATTGGTATAATCAAAATTAGAGATTCCCGGAATTAATGCTGATAATTCTTTCTTAAATTTTTTAACCTCTCTAAAAGATTGTTTTATTTTTGTTTGACTTCTTTTCTTTTTAGTATTTAAAAATTCCCCTTTATGTATTATTGCTTCTAAATGTTTTTGTTTAATTTGACGAAGTTCTTTTTTCTTTCAAATAATTTTCACTTAAAGTTTAGTAGCTTTCTATTGTACTGTAGCCTATTCTTTTTCTAATTCCTCCAGCTCCTTCTCTCGCTCATTTAATTGACGATCCAGTCACTCAACTATCATAAAAAAAAAATTAGCAAAATCCACTCTAATCACCCAAGAGAAACCTATGAGAATCAGTAACATAGCCCCTCTAACCATTTCAAATACAAATTGTGTAATTTTTATAGCCAGACATGATAATATATAAATGGTTGTTCCTCGCATAATACTTATAAGAATAAAAAGCTGGAATTCCGAATTTTTCAATACAATTAGCTTGTAAATTGTGACGCTGATGTGAAGATGTTTTATTTTTTTTGTTTGCTTGTTCTATAGGTATTTGTAATTGATTTTTAGATATGTGTTGATTATCCTCTTGTAAGAATGTTTTGAAGTTTAAGTTTAGATTATTATTTTGATTTGATTGTTATTTTTTTTATGTATTATTTGCTTACATTATCTTTTATTTTATATAACCTACATAGACAGAAGTTCTATATAGAATAACAATTTGTATTAAAAATATACCTACACTAGATATTAATTTTATGAAGTAGTTTTGACTATATAGAATATAACTTTTATATAGACTTCCACATCTTACAGAAATAGATTCTTCCCAGAAGTTAGTTCTGCATGGAACCTGTTCCTGGAAAGGAGGAGATAGTGTCACAGACTTATGATCTTGACAGCACAAATCACC
The DNA here is from genome assembly GCA_036971345.1 of Dactylellina drechsleri. Lineage (NCBI taxonomy): Eukaryota > Fungi > Ascomycota > Orbiliomycetes > Orbiliales > Orbiliaceae > Dactylellina > Dactylellina drechsleri. The sequence continues at coordinate 754,982 of JAJTUB010000020.1, read as the reverse complement.
TGTACCGCATTCTGCGCTATATTATTCTCAGTCCTACTTCACTATATCTCTCATAAAAAGACTACCCACCTATATACTACATTTATCTGTCCTATTCCAATCCCTGTCATATCACACCACTCATCACGTAACATACAAGCATGCGAGCACCAAGATACAAACATGCAAACATGCGAACATACAAACATACGAACACTAAAATACAAGCATGCGATCAATTACATTTATATAAAGCATCATTATGTATATAAGACTATCGTTAAAACTGATGAATAGTTCTTACTCTTCATCAATCAACTCAAATACAATACAGACTCATAGTTTACTATCACCTTATTGTTGTTACACTTTCTATCCCACAGTTCTACTGTTCTTAGTGACACGCATACTTCCCTGAATCAAGACCTGAACAATAGGACTGAGAAACAGAAGCCAGAGTGAGCTTGCTGTGACCTCCCAGGGCCACAGGTGTAACACTAGTATAATGTTAATAAATCATATATTATATTTGGCACTATATATATATATATTATTTATTTTTAGTAGCAATTTTAAAAACAATTATAAACAATATATAACTAAAATACATACTATATAACAAACTTAATCTTTTGGATTATATACCATTAAATTTATAATTTTACGATTTCTTTTGATGGTTTTATTGTTGATGGAAATTAATAGTCAATTAACGCGTTTAATAATGGATTTTAGTATAGTTTTTGGATTTCTTTGGTATAGTTTTCTCGCTTAGGGTAAGTGTCCCACTTCTAGGTGTGTCCCACTTCTAGGTGAGGTACGTTATCAGTTAGAAGGCAATCGAGTGGTCATGTCACAGTTCGTGATGGGTATATATACATAGTGGTGTGAAACTACCAGTTAGTAAAGTGCGACATGGGTTGGTTTTAACTCAGAAACTAGCGAGTTGGTTTAGTTTGAGTGAGGTTATGGGTAACCGCTGGGTGGTTTTTCTAAAAATGTCACAGACCTACGGTCTTGACAGCACAACTACCTGTACCTTATTTTATGCTATATCGTTCTCAACTCTACTTAGAGTTCGACATGGGTCGGTTTTAACCCAAAAACCAGCGGGTTGGTTCGGTTTTGGGGGGGTCACGGGGAACCGCGGGTGGTTTTTTTTTTTTTTAATGGTTTTTTTGGGTTATAAATTTAATTAAAAACCGTAATTTTAACTATTTTTAGTAATTTATTACTATTTTTAGTAATTTATTACTATTTTTAGTAATTTTAACTATTTTTAGTAATTTATTA